>NDGN011362835.1:0-12032 GCA_002564285.1 Tympanoctomys barrerae | reverse complement strand
GTCCTCACCCCATGACTGCATGAGGCTTTGGGGGGACAACTAGACACAAACCATAACAGAAGGCAAGAATGCTTGGTGCAGGAGTCCCTTTAGGAGAAGTCTTGGGGGCCAGGAAGTGTGTGAGTCAGGGACCGGGAGAGCAGAGCTGAATACAGGGCATTTCACAAGGTCTGAAATGCAAAGGGGCCAGAGAGATGGGCAGGGCCCCGCGCAGAGACCGAGAACCCAACTCCTCCTCGTCTGCTGAACACACTTAGTTCTACCAGTCGGAGTTCCTGCTGCTGTGCCTGGCAGCCGGCACCCACAACCTAGAGGAGGAAATGTTCCAGCCGGCTCACAGTTTCAGGGACTCGTGCCCCGTCAGCTGGCTTCGAGGCACAGTGGGGAAGGACGTGGAGGAGCAGAGTTGCTCTGGGAAGCAACGCCAAGGGAGGAAAGTGGGGCGGGACGGAGAGCCCCAGGCCAGGCCTCCACTGCCCCCCGATACACCGGAGTGTGCTCCTTGGACCCCTGGAGACCCCAAGCCAATCAGGCTTGAGGACCATCAGAGCAATGGCAGACTGGGCCGCGTGCAGCCAGACTGGAGCGTGACTGTACCCGCGCTGGGCCACACCTTAAATACAGTGGCCAAGAAAAGACTCTCTGAGGAGGTGACATTGGAGCTGAAAACTAGAGCCTAATGAGATGAGAAGGAGCCAGACTCCCAGAGATGAGAGAGGATGGGCTCTGCCAGAGGAAAAGCACCAGCGTAGGCTCTGGAGACAAAAATGAACAAAACCAGAAGTGACCTGGGTGTACTCGGTCATGGACAGAAAAGAGATGAAAGGTCTCAGTCAGGAGTCTTTGGCATCGAGCTAATTAAAACCAGCACAGATCCAGGTCCAGCTACAATTCGAGAAGCTTCCCTCTGTCTCCATGAAGCCTGACGGGTCTCAGGCACGGATGAGCACAGGGTCATCCAGGGAGGCTGCGCAAGTATGCACCACTGGGCTCCATCCCGGGAGACACGGAGCCTTCCTTCTCAGGCAGTCACTTCAGCTGGCTCAGATGCACCTGAGGGGAGCGCCCGGACTGAGACCTGAGAAGGAAGGGACACCCCTGGGGGCGAGGGGCTGGCCAGGAGGGGTGACTGAGGCAGCAGCAGCGGGCGATGCCCCATCAGGGCGTCACCGGGCTCTCAGGAGGAGGGGAAGCTTGTTACTGGAGCTCACCGCCTCCTCCTTGGGGCTCAGCTGGGCAAGAGCCTAGAGGATTTTTCAAGAAGCTCCGGGTCCCAGTGTGGCAGCCGCCACATGGCATGGCTTGGGTGGCCCAGCAGCACCTCAAAATGGGGCAAAGATGGCGGCCAAACAGTGGCCGTGTGGCTCCGTCCTCCCACGCAGATGCCGTGACTGAGGCCAGTGTACACTGCAGGTCTCCTCCTGCCAGCTGCACAGTCACCGCTTGCCGGGGTTCGCCCGGCCTCAGTCTTTACAGGCAAATGCCCATGAAGTGCTCCTGATGTGGGCGGCACACCCAGCCCTCACCACCATCCGGGTCCTCGCTCAAGGAGAAGCTACCCGGACGCAGCCCGAGGCCTCCCAGGGCGTCTTCTCAAGGCAGCCAGGCAATGCCCGGACGGCAAGCACTAAGGCTGTCTGCAGGCAGGAAGCTCACAGGGCCAGGCGGCCCTCGGGCCAGCTTTTCCACTCCACCTAGACACAAGCCCTGAGAGGGGCGTGGAGGGCACCCGTGCCCAGGAGTGGCCGCCCAGCACGTCACTAAGTTCACGGTAAGCTGCAGGCTGAAGGCACTGAGATGAAAAGCTAAGAAAGCCGAGTGCCTGCTGCGAGGGCTCCTCTGGGCTCGGAGGCCCACACAGAGCCAGGCTGCAGCCTGAGCCCGAGGGTGGCAGGGAGAAGTCACGGCACAGCAGACTTGGGGCTCACTCACACAGCCTGGAGCTTCCCAACGGCTGCCAGACGCCATCCTTTATTCCGCCCTCAGGCTTCCAGGCAGAGCCCCGCGCAGCTGGTGGGGTGACCTCCCTAAAATGTCCACCTGACCACACCTCCTGGCGAGGACCGGGGTCGAAAGGCCTTTCCTGGCGGACGCAGCTGGCGCACAGGTTGGACAGGCTGGGGAGCCACCCCACAGCTCAGTTCTCACCCTGCTGACCCAGGCACAGTAGTAACAGGCCACAGCTGTGTCCCAGCAACAGCACAGGCCCAGGCAGGCCCTGGCCCCAGGCGTCTGCTACAGAGTCCCTCGGTGGTCCCTATCCCCGAGGGGACCTTGGCCCTTTCCCGAGGGAGTCCCAGCACCTGCGACCTCTCGGGCCCATGGCCACTAACTTCTGTCCCAGAGAACTTCCCATGCCAGCCGCCAGGGCTGCAGACCCACCCGGCACAGCCCCCAGGGGTGCTGGCGACGTCTGCAGACTCCATGGCCGTCGGCGGGCTCTCGGCCGCTCTCCGAGCAGCGCTCTCAGTCTCGTCTCGTGCTGCCCTCACTCTGAGCATGCCTGGTGACGTGGAAGCCCAATGCTCCCGAGCCACCTGCCCACCTCCACCTGTGTTCCTCGAAAGGGGAGGCAGCTGTTCACCTGGCCCCAGCCCCCAGCGCTGAGGAGTACTTGGTAGGTAACCAACCCCAGGACGGGACCCTGACTCCAGAAACCCTGCACCAGACACCCAGCGAGCCTGCGCAGGACACACTGCGACCTGTGCCCAGCGGCTTGGGGAGCTCGGGGGGCGCACACCTCCTCCCCCAGGACTTGCAGTCTCGCCAGCCGCCCGAGCAAGGCCCCTGGCAGAGGCCCACACTTCCTGGCACTCTGGCTCAGCCCTCCCTTCTCAGTGGCTTTCCTTCTCGCCTCATTCTTATTTCACTCAGAAATAGGAGTCTGGGGCCTGGGAGGTAGCTCATGGCATGAGCCCCTGCCTGGCAAGCACGAAGTCCTGAGTTCAATCCACAGTACCACATGTAGCACTGGCCCCAGAACTCCGGGCGTGGCAGCACATGCCTGTAACCCCAGAGCTGGGGAGGCTGAGACAGGAGGGTCACTGTAGGTCCAAACTGCGTAGCGAGGCCTGTATTTTCAAAAAGAAGGAAAAAATAGGAGTCTGCTCTGGAGCTACTGGCTCACACCCCTCGTAGTGGCCACTCAGGAGGCTGAGGCAGGAGGACCGCAGGCAGGACAGCCTGGGCAGAGCAGTGAGACCCTGCTTCAAAGTAAAGTAAAACAGGGCCAGCCAGATAGCTCGGTGGATTAAAGCACCTGCTCAGGCAGACACAGGGACTGGGGTTCCATCCCCGGGGCGCCATGCCGGCCCCACCCCCAGGGCATGCTGTCACTTCATTTGAGACTGGGCGTGGCAGTGCACGTCTAGGACCCCAGCACGTGGGAGGCTGAAACAGGAGGATCACTACGAGTCCGACCTACATAATGAGACCCTGTAGACCTTGTACTAAATACATTAAAAGTAAAATAAAGGCAGCTGGATGCGTAGCTCAGTGGTAGAACACGGATCTAGTGAGCGCCAGGCTGTGGTTTCAATCTACTGGATCAGAAAAGGAAACAAATCAGCACGCCTCCAAGCCTCCTCTCAGGCCCCTCTTCCTTCTCGCCGTCCCTCCCCCTCTTGCATTTTTCTTTTCTCCGTCTTGTCCTGCACCTCCAGCAGTGAGCACAGACTTAGGGGTGCACAAGCCAATGCTTTCATTTAGTGACTGGAAGTTTGGTCTGACATCACGCACCCACTGCACACTTTCTGAGGCCCTCCAGGACCCAGCACGCGTGAGAAGATGCGGCTGCTGCCGCTCTCCAGAGCGCCGTGTGCACTGAGGAAGCCCGGGCCGGACAGAGGCGGGATCTGAGCGCTGGGCAGGCTGGTGGGGAAGGCTGCCCAGCGTGCACTCTGGTGGGGCGGAGGCAGAGGAGGGTCAACTGTCCTCCTGGCCCCGAGAGGCGTGAGGTGGTGGCTGCACTCGGTGGGAGTCACGCAGGAAACTAAGCGAGTGAGTCCAGGGTGCAGGGAGCTGTTGCTGGGGAAGCTGCGGCACCCGGGTGACAGCCCTTGTGGTAGAGGCTAGCGCCACCCTCGAGGCGGAATCCACCAGGCTGTAGGGTGCCTAGCAGGGACCTCAGGGGTACCTCGGTGGACGCACAAGCTCCGGCCAGCATCTAGAAACGGTCTGTACCACAGCCCCGGGGTGGGCCAGCAGAGGTGAGGCTCAAAGCCAAGTTCTAGGACAGGAGGAGAGCGCGGGCTCCTTCTCAAAGAAGACGGAAGGGAACAGAAGGGGCAAGGAGACCCCGGGTGGAGATGCAGCCCCACCCTGGGCCAAGGCGCTTGGGGCGTCCTGGGGTCCCTGCCTGCCTGGGGGACCTGCTGAGCGTCATGCTGGCGCTGTTGGGACTGCAGCTCAGCAGCCTGGAGAGGACAACAGGCAGGGGAGGGCCGCAGCTCCTGACCGCTGCCACCGCGCTGTCCACGGCAGGATCACAGCCTCGGCCGGAGCCCTCCCCACGCTGTTGGCCTGCGCAGGACAAAGGCCCCAGAAGCCCAGGTCCTGAGCGTGTGTGGGCTGAGGCAGAGAGAAAACTGCTTTGTCTGCTTTGGGGTGGACCCAAGGGAAGACCATACTGTGCTGCATGTGTCTTATCAAAAGAAAAATGGTTACAGCACTTTCAGTTTTTTAAATAAGTAATGCATGGGGGAAAACTTGTAAGTAAGAATACGAAATTAAATTTGCCAAATATGCTGAGTGGGTCCTTGGAGGAATTTTATCTCCACTGCATTGTCCAAACGCCAGCTTTGGGGGCACCTGGCCCCTGCTGTACGGCGCAGATAGTTTGTCCTTGTGGAGATAATGCCATCTGGTGCCAGGAGTGGACACCGCGTGGGGCTGCTCCAGCAGGCAACTCCGTTGATGGGGCCCACACCCTGTTTTCCCCTGGTCAGTCCAAGGCCAGGGCTAGGCCAGAGTCCAGGTGGGGTTGGCTTGCTTGGGAGGCCAGGAGTCGGGAGCGGGCACCACCCAGCCCAGGCCCTGCAGTGGAAGAGGCCTCTCTGGGAGTCTGTTCCTTTCTTTCATGGATTTACACTTGGCAAAGTTGGACTGGACAGTTCATGGAAAACCTGATTTATTCTTATAAGTTGCCTTGTAAGACCGTAAGCTGATCACACGGAGGGGGAGGAGGAGGAGGAGAAGGAGGAGGAGGGGGAGGGGAAAGAGGAGGAGGAGGGGGAGGAGGGTGGGGAGGAGGAGGGGGAGGAGGGGGAGGGGAAGGAGGAGGAGGAAGGGGAGGGGAGGGGAGGAGGAGGAGGTGCCTTCTTCATGCCCATTTCACCCCAGCGACTTCACCTGCGAACGATCAAGGCAGGCACCCTGTGAACCCTCCAAGGCCACTCCCTTCCCACTGCTGCCTGTCCTTGGGTTAGAAAGTGGCTTCCTTCCTGCCCTGCAGCTTTCGTCCTCGGTGGTGGACCCCAGCACCTCTGCCACTTCCCAAGAGGGCCCGCCTTCATGCTCCACGATCTCTCTGGGCTGGCCCCCTCCTTCCGGGGCTGTGGAGAGAATCTACCCTGGAAAGAAGTGGCAACCGGTGTTATGACTTGGGCTGCCCAAATCTTCTCAAGCAACTACAAGAAAATATGGAATCTGTACTCAGTAATCATCAGTATGCTCAAGGTGAAAAGTGCTTACTTAGAATGCAGACCAGTTACTTCACTGATCCACCATGGTGATACGGGGCCCTTAGCCTCAGATTATGTGCAACATGTCCCCTGCCTCGCTTTCTTTGTCCCTGATGCAATGTAGCATGGAGGTTGAACCCACAGGCTCGGTTTGCTCGCTCCTGACTCAGCCACTCTCTAGGGTCAGAGACGAGCTCGCTGCCTGACCCTCGCAGGCTTCACATTCTCATAAGGAAAGTGATGGTCCTGGGGGGCTGCACCTGAGGTTATTCCCAGAGCTGTTGGCGGATGCAGAGTGACAATCCGTGGAAAGCACTGGCACACACTCGGACACCTGGTGAACACGGAATGAGCTGGAGATGTTATGTATTATTCATCGTGCCCAAACCCGTGCCAAGTACCCTCAAAGCCTTTCCTTTCTTAGTTCAACAAACATTCATTCACTGAGTGCCGTGGCCTGCAAGGGATCCTGACCTGGCCTCCATCTCAGGCCACTAGGAGGCCCGTGTGGCAGAGGACGCAGATCAGTGGACAAACCCACGCAGCTGAAGGCGGCAGCACTGATGCATGGTCACTGCCTGGCCTAGTGCAGACCCAGGAGTTGGTGCTCCCTGCTGGGACCTCTGGGGCAGCTCAGGGAAGGGGTGGGCAAAAAGAGCAGGAATGGAAGAAGCGGGGGTGGTCCTGGGTGCTCAGAGGAGCTCGAGCCCTGGGAGACTGGAGGAAGTCACTACGGGTGGTCACTTGCTGTGCTTACGTCCCGCGACCTGTGGAAAGCCCCATGACCCGAGGCCCTGTCCTCACACAGGGCATTCAGGAAAGTGTGTTAGGCCAAGAGGAGGTGGCTGTCAGGCTTTCCCAGCCATCTGCCTTTCTACAGGGGCAGGAATTCAGCTGCTCCCGGAGCTCTGGATACTTGCGTTCAGGTTCACATCCTCGCCCAGCCTCACACTCAGCACTGCAAAGCAGCCCTCCCTCCCTCTCCTGCCAGCCGCCCTGCCTGCCCCACCCCTCCCAGCACCCCAACTGCCTGCTGGCCATAGGCCTGGGTACACAGCCAGTTGATCCACAGGGGAACTCGTGGGGTCCTGAGGACAGCAGCAGCCTCGAGCTCAGGACATGTGTGAGTTGGGGCGCTGTGAGGTTTGCACGGGGGGAGAAGGGAGAGGCTGGCCAGCCCGTGCGCATCTCCATGCTCTCGGAGTGGCTGGGTTCCTTTGGCCCCACGCACCCCTGAAACGCAAGCGCAGTACTCCAGAGGTGGACGGCCTCACAGTTTCTGCGGCCTCTGGCTGTGGAAGTGAGGTCAAGACCAGAGAAAGAGCAACATGCTGAGTCTCCGTAGGATCCCAATCCCTCCTCCTGAGCCCCTCTCGGGCGTCAGGTCTGGACTCCTCGTCCCGGAACATGGCCACTGTGAGCAGGGATGCACGGTCGCACACGCACAGTGGCTGGCCTCTGGCTGTGCTTCAGAAGAGGCTGGGCTCTGGGGATCCTGCTTCAGGGCTTGCTTCTCTAAAGGAGGGAGGGAGGCGGCAGCACAGGCTGAGCCCTATGAGCGGGGCCCAGCCCTATTCCCCCCAGGCCGCTTGGTCAAGTTTCCCAGCCCCTGGAGCCTCGGCTGCCCTCAACCCCCGCACCAGGTGAGCACTGGGCCTTCGCCCTGTGCTGCAAGGACCACTCTGATGCTCCCAGCACCGAGGAGAGGCCTGGCACAGAGCCGCTGCTCAGTCGCCGTGCCAGCACTCTCCATTCTGCTGGGCAAGCATGCTCCGCAGGTTCCAGCGGCCAGGCACTCTAACGCGCCCAGCATCCACTTCGATGCGTTTGCTGTGCTCGCTTATCTTGTCCTCCAGCCTGTCAGTGTTTACAGCCAAGAGCTCTGCTGGCAGCATTGGCCGCGGCTGTGGGGCCTCTGGGGGCCCTGAGCTGTCCCTTCCTTGAGGTAGCCATGCTTGGCAGGGGTAGCTGGGCCTGGCCAAGAGCTCCTGGCATGGGTGCTGCGGGCAGCAGGCTGGCACAGCCTCCATCCAGGCCACTTGAGCAGAGCTGGCACCGTGTGACAGGGATGCTAGTGGCTCCTGGAGCCAGGGTCGCTAAGTGCCTGGCCCTTGCCACCTTGCAGCCATGCCCTGGACTGGCTCTTTCCCGGGCATGGCCCTTCCTTGCCTCTCATTTGTGGCAATTTCCTTCCCAGGGGCACAGCCTGGCTCAGCTTTGAGATCCAGCTGAGAAAGGCTGTGTGCTGTGCCCAGGCCCCACCAGGCCGCTGTCCAGCCTGAGGGGAAGACTCCTGGCCGAGCTCACAGATAGACCCCCGAGTGACCAGCACCTGCACGGCGGTGCTCCTTGACCTGTCCCAGGCTGGAGGCAAGAACGCTGACCACCTTGCTCATTTCCTGCCAGAGGACTCGGGCTGCTGCACACGGCTCAGCAGCTCGCTTGGGATGATGGCTCTGCCCTTGTGCTTCTTGCAGGGCAGGGTCTGCCCCTTGCTGTCACAGGCTAGGGTCTCACTCCCGGCTCCACCCATCAGCCCCATGCCCTTGGACAAATGACTCTGGTCTCCAGGCTCAGTCACCTTCCACGTAAACTGTGGATAGCGCAGCCACCCCTCGTGCCACAGAGATGAAAGGAGGCGAGTTACGTAAATCACCTGCTCTTGTGCCCAAAGCATCCCGCGTGCTCATTAAGTGTCCTTGCAGTTATTTCCCAAAACTAGTTGCAGAACAAATAAAGTCACATCTCTTCTAATAGCACAATTAATTTCTCAAGCTTCCCATGACCCCTAATTGTTGGGAAGACCAGCGCTTCTGGTGAGGGCCCTCCTCCGCTCCAGGCACTCTGGCCGTGCTTAATCAGCGCCGAAGCAGCTCTGCTCCAAGAGCTTCCCAGGAGCCAGGGAGCCCGCTCAGCAGGAGCGCCATTTCTGCTGCTGTTGTATTCAAGGTTGGCATGGAAACCTGCATCATCCGCTGAGCCTGTCATTCTCTTCAGGGATGCCCAGGCTGGCCCGGCAGTGGTTCTGGATGCTGAGGCGAGCACAGCGCTCTCCACCCACAGTCCTGTAGAGAAGGACTCAGCCTGGGCCTGTCCTTCCAGTACTGCAGCACTTCAACTGCAGGTGCGGGTCACAGTCTTTCTGCTGGGGCTGGTTAAGGATAACTTAGCCAAAGCAACCCGCTACAGGTAGATAGACGATAGATAGATAGGTGGCTAGGTGGATGGATGGATGGATGGATGGATGGATGGATGGATGGACGGACGGACATGTGTGATGGATGCACAGATGGATAGACAGAGGCATAGGTGAATGGATGGGTAGAGAGATAGGCCAAGTAGATAGGTAGATGGGTGGGTGGATGATGGATGGATGAATGGATGGACAGACAGGCAAATAGAGTAGATAAGTGAATGAGTGCTGGGTGAATGGGTGGAATGGTGATGGGTGGATGGATGGACAGATAGATTAAGTAGGTGAATGGATGGTACATGAGTGGGTGGATGATGATGGATAGATGGGCGGATGGTTAGGCAGACAGATTGGATAAGCAGATGGGAGACAGCCACGGGTGGGTGAGGATCACAGCTATCACACAGCCCACATATACAAATCCTGCATAGCTCGGATAATTGTCATAGCACATCTTAAAACACAAGCACTGAGCAAACATGCAAAAGTCGTACCCTTAGTTGGTGTAACCTCTGTCCTGGTTTGTCTGAGTTGGAGATCAAGCAGCCCGAGGCCAAGCTGCTGAGCCGTCTGAATTGGGGCTGGCTCTGCCCGGCTTGGCAACAGCTGCCTATGTGCCCTGCCTCCTGGCCTCTCCTCAGTCTACAGGGTGGAGAAAGGAGAGAGGAGCCTCTGGTTCCCTTCTGGTAGGGGCCATCACCCCATCTAGGGCGCTAATTACTCCCCCAAAGCCCCTTCTGCAGACGCCACCGTCAGGGCTAGGTTGAGCTGGGAGATGCTAGTACTGGCCCATCCGGCTGCCCTGTGGGCTTTCCACCAGCACTCCGTGCTCTGCTCACCTTGGGAAACCGAGGCACACAGACAAAGCCGCCGGCAGTCACTGAGCTGGATGAAACGCAGATTGGGCTTATCTGGTGGTTGTGGGCTGACTCTACTCTGAGCTCTTACTGCATTTAGGGCTTGGGCATTAACTGTGGAATTTTCAGATGGTAGCTCTTCCCTGGCCTTCTGCTCAGGGGGGAGCTATTGTAGTTTGGGGTTTTTTAAGGGGACTAATACAATACGGGACACTGAATTTTAGGATTATTTTATAACAGTCACCCGAAGAGTCATCCACAGAATAGTGCTGGAAGTCTGTCCACACACTAAAGACCAAGGAATCCATCTAGGGGCCTGATCCCACAGTAATGTCCTGCCAGGGTCCAACTGAAGACCTAGAGCAAATGGCAGTGTCACCCCGAGTCCAACTAGAGGCTGAAAGCCCACAGCAAAGTCTGACGCAGGCCTGTTTTATGAATCTGCACTAGGAAAGCCCAAAGGTCTAGGTAGTGGAAGGTAGAAAGCCTGTGCCAGCAGGCTGAGGGATCTGCACTAGAGCCAGGAAGAAGCGCTCTAGGTACGAACCGGAGCTCCCCCAAAGGCACCACAGGCGACTTCAGTGGCAGTGAGGCCCTGAGCTCCTCTAATGATGAGAACGGCCAAGTTCATCAGGAAAGCCAGTGGCTTCTCCCCGTGCAGCTTCTGGGACAAAGACAGGAGAGCTGGTTTGCATTCACTCCAGCCAGCGGCAGATCTAAGCCTCTGCTGCACCCCTCCCATGAGAACAGCCTGGCGCAGCCCCTCGGGGTCCTCGGGATCCAGCCTTCCCTCCTCCCTGAGTGGTCCAGGGCCTGGAAAGCAGAGGTAACCACCCCACTGCAAGCCTCTCTGTATCATCTCCAACAAGGGCCACCTACAGCCCTGGGGAAACAGCAGCAGATGCTCCTGCCATGCCTGGTGGGGAAACCAAACCGGCCCGGAGTTCAGGGCCAGGCCCACCCAAGCAGCAGCCCCAGCAGACCCAGGCAGCACGGTGAGGAGATGCTCTGCAGGCAGCCGGGCTCAGGAACCATGGGGCCGGGGGCATAGTAGCGGGGGATATAGAGAGACGCTACTGGATGTGGGCAGTCACGGGCGTCTGTCGTTTAGCTAGCAAGCGTCAGACAGCATCCCCGAAAGGCAAATCCAGGCACTGAGAGGAAGGATTTACTGGAGAAGTTAACTGACACGGAATGAAAACTAAGTGAGGGGGCAGCAGGCCCAGGCGCGAGGCCAGCAGCAGCAGGCGTCCTCAGCCCTCCACTCCTGTACCCGCATGCACAGCCGCAGCACCGCTGGGCCGAGAGCAAAGCTCAAGGCAGAGCAGGCCAGGTCTGGGCTTCCAGACTGTCAGCCAGGCCAGGTGCCTCCTGCCCCGGCTGCTTCTTTGTGTGCGGATTTATTTATACCATCTCCTTGACAACGGAGTGAACCTGCATAGGACGACTCCGTAATCACCGCATCCATCTGGATGGTTATAATCATTCTTGCCAGCGCAAATTGCCACTCAGGCAGTGGCTTGGGCCCTGTGTCACCGATTCATGTGCCATTAACACACCTGGCTTCTGGAGGAGCAGGTCTGGTCCCGCTCGGATGCGAGCGCATTACGCAGGAAGGCTGGGAGGTGCTGCCTAGACAGAGCAGCAGTTCTACTCCAGGGCACTGCAGGGCTGAACTGCACGTGCGGACACAGCGGGCCTGCTGGCACCAGAGGGCACACCCTCATCTCTGGCTGGAGGCAAGGTTCCCTGAGCAGAAAGAGGGGTCCAACTCCTGAACCAATGAGAAAAAGCAGTGCTGGGGACAGAAAAGTCGGGACCAGAAGGCAGGCCTTGGTGTGGGTGGGGATTTAGCTTCTTCCTTCAGAAACTTGGGGTCCACTTGGGGCCTCGGGGCCAGGAATGCACCAGGCAGGGGCGCCATCATGGGATCCCCTAATTCATGGAATCTCTACTCAGTTCTTGACCTGAGGTCTGGCCAGGATGGCCCAGGAGTCCTCGCAGGAGCCTCATAGGGGGCCCAGCCTGCTGGGTTAAGGGCCTTATATGCTATTGCAATTTATGTATATGTGCAATGACACTGCCTCCCCAGCCAGCAGACCCAGGAAGGCTGCCCCAGAGAAACTACATTTACTCCTGCTTCATGGGAACTGAGAGGGATGTGGAATCTGCAAGCACACTGGCTTCTGGAAAGCTCAAAGGAAATTATTTTATCAAGTCAACTATTCACTGAAAAATATAGTGTCTGCCCCCAGCCCGTCCTCGGTATCTGCCCCCAGCTGTCCTCCGTGTCTGCCCCCC
>NDGN011362825.1:0-12403 GCA_002564285.1 Tympanoctomys barrerae | reverse complement strand
GAAAAAAAAAAAAAAAAGAGGCACTGCTGTGTGCTGTGCGTGGTAGGTGAGGTGGAAGCGAGGGTTGTTTCAGGCCGCCCGTCCCTCTGGCCTTCTAGGTTGCCTGTCCCTCCCCCGTTCTGTGCTCCTCTTATGGTGGCATCTTTTTACTTTTATTGTTTTCAGTAGAGTGATTTTCAAAGGGATCCCTATGCTCCTACAAAGGTGACAGATCAGAGAGTGTCTAAAGCCAGGAGGGAGGGGACGTTCGTAAGCTGGCTATGAGATGGGCGTCTCAGCACACGGGATTGGGACGTGACGTCAGCGTTTCTGAGGAAACCTGGGGCACGGGAACCCAGGATGAGAGTGACCCGGCCCCTACGCCCAGGGTCCTGCAAGCTCAGGAAGCTGGCCCTGCCCCGCGGCACTGGTGGCAGAGCTTCCACATTGGGTAATGTGGATTTGATCTTCCTTTACATTCTCAAATCTACACAGATAGGTACTTATCGTCCTGTGATAAGTGGTGATGCTGATAAAAAGTGGTTTCCAGGGTCTGGACTTTTTGAAAGACACAAAGAAGTAATGAGGAGAGACCTGTAATGTGACTGGGATTATTAAAATGAAAACAAAATCAAAAAATTGAAGAGCACGATTCCTAACCCTTTGGGAACCTCTGCCAGTCTGCCGACAAGTAAGTGCTGATGTCGGAATGTGGGGCTCTGCGGAGCAAATGAGCCCTCAGCACCACCCAGGCTGTGCTCGGCTTCTGCTTGGCCACTTGGCTGGTGTGACAGAGAATGGCCTTCCAGCCAAAGTCCCTGTGAACACATGCAAAGTAAAGGGATGGCGCCACCTTTGCTGGGTGTCCTGGGGCGGGCCTGAGGGACCCCTCACCACGCTGTGCTGCAGTGTGTGGAGACAACATGGCTGAGATCCGGAAGCCAGAGGTAAAATCAGTCTCCCTCCTATACATGCGTGCCACCTCTGTCTTTTTACTCAAAAGAACATGACAGCAATTATTGCTTCCCAGGACAGTGTGTGGAGCCAGGGAGATAGCTCAGTGGCGTCAGCGCCTGCCAGGCAAGAGCAAGGTCCTGGTTCAATCCCCAGTACCAAAGTAAAAAAAAAAAAAGTGTGAGGCAACACAAGGAATGACCCAGAAGAGAAGGCTCTGGGCATGCCCAGCTCTGTCCTGGAGCAGCGGCCAGTGGGCACTGGTCTCTGCGTGCTCTCGCTGATTCTCCAGCCAGGCTGCCCCTCTCTCCAGCCTCTGGGGTCTTCCGGGGCACCAGCATGGCCCTCAGGGTTGGGCCGCAGATGGGCAGGTGAGCCAGGCCATGCCAGTTCCATGTGTCCACAATGTTCTTCTAATATGAAATTGTCAGAGGAATTGTCAGGAGCGCTCTCCTGTGCTTATTAGATGTATACTTGTAATATAAATCTGGAAATGCTCTGGCCCTAAAATCCAGAGGCCGAGAGGAGCAAGGGACAGGATTATCTGATTCCTTGGGTGGAATTCGCCCTGAGCCAGACCCACACCCACACACTGGGGATAAATACTCCTTTATTGCTTTAAGCCATATCAAATTGGAATCCCGTAATTTGCAACCAAAAGGGTCCCAAGTGATACAATGATTAGATCAAGCCAAGTGAATTGTGACCTTTAGTATTCTGGCAATTGGGAGAACCATTCGGAAAAGCCATAAATGAAACAGCATTTTTTGTTTCTGAAACAGCATTGTTGAAAAATACACATGCGCACCCTTGAAGACCTTGAGGGCAAGTTTGCAGTCTTTGAAGAGAAATACAGACTGCAGGCTGCAGCTCTTGTGGGAGAACCGAGCTCCACAGCGTTCTCGCGGCACCCAGAGTGCACCTGCCTCTCAGCGGGCCACGAAGTGACGAATCCAGTTTGTTCTGGATGCAGCCGTCTTCTGGAGCATTTTTTACAGTGCCTGCGAATATCTGTTCATTGTAGTTACATGCCACTCCGAGGGATGTTGCTCTGAGAGTGGAAATCGATCACGCTTGCCGTCACGGCGCCTTGCGCCCCTGCTGTGTCGCCTTTACTGCCCGCGTCAGTGGCCCCCGCTCGGCTGACCTTGATAGTGGTCGTTGGAGAACCAAACCAGAAGGCCAGAAGTGACAGTGCAGACACGCTCTGCGGATGGATGCCCGCCAGAGATTAGGAAGCCTGGGGTGAGACTTGGCCCACTGTACGTCCTGAAATGTGAGCGACGGGGAAGCTCGGCGTCCGTGTGGGCTTTCTACGCGAGGGAAGACTATGAAACGCTGGCCGCATGTAGTTTCTGTGCAGAAAACATGAGCACACGTCTGCCACACATGGCAGTCACATTCAGCGTGGGGAACTTGTAGTTGTGCGTAACAGATCGTTATCCATTTTCCTCGTTCTCCTCCCCTCCCTTCAGCGTTTTTTCCCCTTCCCCTTTGCAAAAGCCTCGTCTCCATCTTTCTTCCTCTCATTCAGTTCTCTTTAACTCCCTGCCTTCCTTCCCCTCCCCCTGCCTGGAACCCACAGTTCTTGCCACCAGCAAAGTGGTGGACATGCGGTCCTGAGCACCTTGAGGAGAGCACGGTTGCGCGCTCCGTGCCCAGATGGGGTGCGCCTACCCCACGCCCCACGGGCGCTGAAGGAGCCTCCGTCGAAGGTCTCGTAACAGACCTTTGGGGAGAAACAGCACTGTGTTCGCAAATGACTATCACAAAGCATAGAGGATCTCAAAGCTAGACTTGGGTGAACGTGAGCTGGTCACAGGATGCTGATTACGTCAGATCTGCTGAACGCCAGGCGGCCCCAGCGGCACAGGCTCCACTCCTGCACCACGCCCTGCCTCGGCCCTCGCAGGCACAACGAGCCTGAGTGACAGCCAGCAAGGCGCTGGCGTCTGCTCGCCAGAGTGCCGGGGAGGCCACAAAGCTCGCTTCGGGGTTCCGTGTTCTCCCAGAGGAAGCCGGCGCTGCCCTCGTGGCCTTTGCTCGGGAGTTTCTTTCCTCTCTGTTACACCAATAAAGAAAGAAGAGATAGGTTGTTCTGGTGAAGAGCAGGTGACTGGAAAGCTCTTCTCACTGACCACCGAATGAATCTTCCTCTAGCCCACTGACGCCATGAAGACGCCCCCTTGTCCCTAGAGACCTCAGGTCTATGCAGGAGCCTGACTCCAACTTCCACTTGTACAGGTGATAGTGGCCCTTCTGTGTAATTCAAGTCATCCTCAGAGCATCCTGAACCTGTATGAGAACCAGGAAGGCTAACATTTTTCTGAAGATCTGTAGCTAGGGGAACTAGGATCCGAACGGCAGTCTGCCTGTTCTGGGTCTGAGTCGTTATCTTACCTCTAAGCCTGGCGCAGTAGGCAGCTCACGCCCACATGGGCAGAGTTGCGCTTCTGCACAAAACCTTCTGAAGAGCTGCTGGGGAGACGCTGGCCCTTCCCTCCATGTCCCCCCCCCCCATCGCACTCCAGCATCAGCTTGGAAAGGGCCTGGCTCAAGTGTAGTTGAGGCTTTGGGGAGTGGCTAGACTGGGGGCGTGTCATGCTAGATTAGCGTGTGATGCTGAGGGAGCTTGCCTAGATTTGGTGTGCATAATGGAACCCCCGTCTGTGTGTGTGGCACCATTCTAGAGGCTGGTACCTGCATGGCATGAAAGAGAAAGGCAAGATTTTTTATTATTTATTTATTTCTTTGGTACCAGCGATGGAACTCAGGACCTTGCACTTACCAGAGAGGTGCTAATATACCTGAGCTATCTCCCTGACCCTATTTTTATAAAGAATATAAAATGTTAAAAAAGAATAAAAGAAAAAGAAATGATACAAAATTTCATGAAACAAAGTAATGAGAATTCAACAATGATTGTTGTATTACATGATGCTATCTTCAAATTTGTTGTTTAGGTTACCAGATAGAAACCTGCAAAACTGGCTTAAAAATTATAAGAAATTAAAAATAATAAGAATAAATAATTTTTAAGCATTAAGGGCTCTTTCAATAGACCAGCAGAAATGAAGAGTACAGTTATCCAAACTATCCTGCATATATACATAAATCTGTCTTTTTCCCGTCTTCCTTTTGTCCTGGGAAAGGCAAGTTACTGCAGCTGCTGCTTCCTGCCTGCCCTGCCGTGGGCTGCTTCTCCTCTGCAGTTCTGTCCTGCCCGAGGGGCAGCAGACTGTGAGCTGAAATAAACCGTTCCTCTTTTAATTTGGGGTGTCAGGTATTTTGTCTTTGCAACAAGAAAAATAACTAAGTCCTCAACCATAAAATGAAAATATTTTTCTACCTTTTTTGTTAATAAACCTGAACGGTTGACCAGGTACCATCATACTGGGACTTTTTTTTTTTTTTTTAAATGTATTTGGCACAGGATGTCACTAGGCAGCTCAGACCCCTAGTGATCCTCCTGTTTTCAGCCTCTGCAGTGTGAAAGAAAAAGAAATGACAATCTGTGGTTCCTTCAGCAGAGACTGCAGGGCGCACCCTCTCTCCTGGCGATTTCTAGGCTAGTCTCTGAAATTCCTCAGAAACGCCGCTCTCCTCGAGCACCCTCCCACACATGACGTGCCCCCGGCCACCCTCTTTCACATCCCTCAACATGCTCTCACCTACTAACCACCATAATTTCCTCTCCTTCCCTCTCCCAAACCCTTGCCCTCCTGTCTTCTGTTGTCCATCTCGCTCCTACTCTGTTCCCAGCACGAGATTTAGCGTTAAGCTCTGCGTTTTCTTCTCCACACACAGAACAGCCTGAAGTCCGCCACCTCCATAGATCAGCAGCAGGTGGCGACTGTGAGCAACGTCTGCTGGCTAGAGGGCTCACCAGATGGAGGCGGTGGGGGGTGGGGAGGTGCAGAGACTATGAGCCAGAGCAGACTGTGTCACATTTTAAATCTCTCCTAAAAACCTACTCCATGAAAAGATTTTTTAAAAAATTAAAACCACCTGGACTAACACTCATGCCTCCCAATGTGTCTGATATCTGATCACATACACCATCTGTTTGATCTTCACTTACAGTGAGACTGGGGACTTGATTCCCTTCGTGTGGCTCCTGGAAGGAGTTTCTCGCAGGAGAAGCCTTCTTTCCCTACACTTGCTCCCTGACCCTCCTGCGGACATTTCCCGCCCAGACATGCCCATCTGCGGTGGGGCTGGGCAAGACCTCTGCATCTCCACTCCAGGCCACCTGCTTCCGGAAGGGCGATGGCCCAGGAGAGTCCGTGCTTGCAGGCTGCCTGAGCACAGACTGTTTGGCCGCTTTGAACGAGGTATCGAGGTCCTGATACGCTGCTGGGTGCTGGGCGTGACGCCTTGGCGGAGGCCGCGTTAGCGAGGAGGAGTTTTCTGGACAAGTCCGCTGGGCCTTTCCGGGCCTCAGCCGCAGCCCTTCGCAGGATCTGCTGTCCACGCTGTCCCAGGGCTGCTGAGGGTGTCGGGCGGCCGCTGGCTCCGGGGCGGCCGCTGGCTCCGGGGCAGCTTGGCTGCGTTCGCTGGGCCTCCAGTTCCGAGCAAGAAACTCGCAGACAGAGGCGCTCATCTGGTATTTTTCAAGATGCGTTTCAGTTTTCCAAACATTAAGACTTTTTTTCCCTCTCAATATAAATCTGACGCCTCAATTTTAAAACAGATAAAAGGAGGAGTGAGTGATGGGAGGAATTCTACCTCCTCACACTGCCCCTCCCCTCGGGCCGCGAGGCACGCTCGGGGACCCTCAGCCCCCAGCCCTCTGAGCCCCCTTGGCTTCCTCCGCACCCCTCTGCTCTGCGCTGCCTTCACCTAGAGGACGGCTGTGCTGGGCTCGCAGGAGGCGGCCACAGAGCTGCCGGGCCCGCGCGCTGCCCTGCGAGTCCACGGCGACAAGCTGTGCTCGCGTTGTAAAACTCCCGGCTCTCCGTCTTGCGCATGTCAGAGGTGGCGTGCATTCATGTGTCTATTACACATTAATTGTAATGGCTTGCCCTCCACAAGTCTGTGTTACTGTAAGAAATCAAACTCAACACCCTTAAAACGAAGGGATCTAACAAAAGGTGTTGAGTGCACTTGTGAAATGCTTTACAGAAAGACCAGCACCAAAGAAGGGAAGGGATCGGCTGTAAATCACAGAGCTTCTAATTGGATAAGCCAGCATTAGTCCTTAACATCTTTTAGCTGCGCTAATGAAGATATTCTACACAAACCTACTAGCAGGCTGAAAGCAGCTCACTCCAAAGCCAAGCTCTGGTGCTGGGAACAAAGGGTGCATGAAACGAGCAGCAAGCACAATGCGCCAGTGTTTGCGGAGAGCATCTGAGAGCATTCTTGGGGGGAAGTCCCCTGCGACCCGCCTCACGAGATCGCCATCTGGTTTGGTTTCCGAGACTTCTGGCCAAGTCGCATGTTGTTGGAAATCGCCCTCCCAGCTGCCTGTGAGATGCAGCCTCGGTGCGGATGACACTGAAGGGGGGTGAGCAGTGAGGACAGCAGTCTCCTGGGTCACGTGTCACTGCTGCATTAGCTTCCTGGTGACAAAGTCTCTGCAGAGTTAGTGGAAACAAGTTGGCCATCAGTTTTAGAAGTCAGAAGTCCAAAGAGGGTCCCACGGACTCAGGCTCCCCCCTGGGGCCCGGGAGGACCTCTTCTTCACCCTTCACTGCGTGCCTGGCCAGAGGCCTCTTCCCTTCCAGCCCGGGGAGCTTTCTTAGTCTTGCCCGCCTGCTTCCTCCATATTTCAAGGGTGCTCTGACTCCATTGGGCTCACCAGGTACCTCCCAGGAAATCCAGAGCCAGCTTCTGCTTTAAGGTAGGCCGATCTAATCGTCATTTCATTTCCTGCATTGCTCCGTTGTCCTGGTTGGACTCAGGCTTGCCGCCCTCCTGTCTCAGCCTCCCAGAGTGCTGGGATGACAGGCCCACAGCACTACACCAGTGCAGTTTGCCTGCATTTCTGAAGCTGGTCAGGGCAGAGTCAAGCTGCAAGCCAGATTTTGAAACCCACCCTGTCCTGTCCGCATTTCATGAAAAGTGGGCTTCCCGACGCAGGACTTCTGAGGCTGAACTGTGGAGAATGGCTTAGGGACATAGGTGGGTTTTTTTTTCAAAGATTAAAGCCTTAAGATATAAAGGATTGGCAATATGTGAGGCAGCTGCTGCCCCCCGAGTGTAAGGCCTGGTGGCGGCCTTGCACTGCACTGCGCGAGCCCCCAGCCTGCCTGTGTCACACGCTCGTCACAGGCAGTTTCCTGCCTCTCTAGGGCTTCAGCCTGTGCAGCCTTTGCAGGTGATCGCTGTTCACGAATGCACTGCGCCCCGCTGGGTGAGGTTGACACTGGACTCGGTAGACCCATTCCAGCTTCAAGACTTTGTGAGCCTAGGTAATTTTCCCTCAGCAATGAAGAGTTTGGCCACCAGGGTGAGAGACCGCTATTAGAACTCTGCCCTGCAGAGTTTGCTGTAGGCAACACTGCTACCAACAGGACCTCTGGCAGAATTCTGCCATCCACGGTTGCTAACGCACTCTCACTCTCCGCTGCCTGGGGCCGCGTTCGCTTTGGGGCCTGTGCCGCACTGCCTCAGGGTCTGCTGTCCCGGGCGGGCACACTGCTGGGACCACAGATGTGGGGTTGCCGAGCACAGGGCCGTAACCTTGTGTGTAGGAGCGTAGACCACTGAGCCAGATTCCGCCCACAGTGCCAAGAGACAGGCAGGCCCACATCCATGGCGCGCGTCATAAACTGGGGCTCAGGGTGTCCGCCAGTCCTGCCAGAGCCCCAGGGCTGATGTCACTTTCAGCTCTAGGAATTGAGGGTTGGCAGAGAGCGGGAAGCCCTCTGACGTGACTGGCTGCTCAGCGCTAGTTCAAACAAGACGGCTGCAGCCTGAGAAAGCCGCCCAGGTCGCCTGGGCCTCTGAACGCATCCCAGGCCACAGAAGGGCCAGCCCAGGCCCCTCCCTGGAGCCTTTGCCTTAGAACAGCAGCTACAACAGAGGGAGCAGAGTGTTCAGCTAAGTTCACTGTAAATGGTGAAATATTGATAATAAATTAATTACCTGGCCCATTAGTTGCCAAATCAGCATTCTGTGCTTTGCATATTGAGTAATGTTTTTGTGACAGTAACTTTAGTTGACATTTATAAAATAATTTAAAATGTCAGACAACATATGCTTATTTTTCTTAGATAACTTTGTGGGTTTATTGTTGAAAATAAAGACCCAGTATATTAGGTTTATAATTCAGCTAAGTGACTGTCTAAATAATTGAAAAAGAAAGAGAGTGAAACTCAGTGAAAGAAGGAGGCCAGCATGGGAGGCCCTGGGCTTGCTCCCCCGGGCACCACTGGTGCATAAGCAATGCCTGAAAGTGGTCAGTAGGGTCCTGCTAATGAGGAACAATTCACCAAGGTCAGCTTTGCTTTGGTGACGTGAGGGGAGGCTCTGCCGGTCCATAACTGAGGGCTGGACCTACGGAGAAACATCTTCAGTGATTTCGTACGAGCACCGCTCAGTGTGACAAAGTCGGCTGCACCGCCCTTCGGCTCCTGAGTGAAGTTACAGAATCATCTGGAAAAGCATCAGAGCTCCTGCGGGCGCACATGGATGGAGCACACACAGGGCCCTGGGGTCCGGGAGCAGGCAGAGGCAGCGCGGCGTCCCAGCACGGCCTCTGCAGAGCACGCAGCAATCAGAGAAACAGGCGCTGCATTTGCTTTTACAAGCCAGATACCCTCTCATAGTGCATTCTTTTGCAAAATAAAAGGGATCTGGATAAAAGGGAGGCTCAGGGTCACAGACAAAGCCAGAAGAGCATTTACAGTTTTATGGGTAGAAACTCTCCATGACTCTTACCTTCTGCAGCCATCCTGGGAAGAGTGGCTCAGCTGCTTTGTGCACGAAAAGTACGCTAGGGGGGAGCTTTATTTCCAAGGTGTAGGAAACCCTGAGACTAGGCCTCGGTGCTTGTGGGGACAGTGTGGGGACAGGGCGTGCAGCCCAGGAGGTTCCGTCCCCCTCCTCAGGAGGCTGGCAGAGCCTGTGGCTAGGCTGCGTTGACAACGCTAAGCAATAGCCAGACATGGACCCATTGATCAGGAGAAGAGGGCAGCAAACACACCAAGGGCCCACCGCTGCACAGTGGGAGGGCGAGAGCACGGCTCTGCCACAGGGCCAGGAGATCCTCATTCAGCCCCCTTGTGCACGGAGCACCCGCTGTGACCTCCACTGTCCCAGGAAGGAAGAAGCCAAGACCTTGGGCTGCTGATCATGGGGCTTCCATTCTTGAAGGGGAACAGATGCTAGGAGCGCAATGCTCCGCGTGCATACAGGTCTGCCCCACGAGACCCACTCATCTGGAGAACCAGTGTGTGGTGCTAAAAACATGAAAGGAGGGGGAGAAAGAGGAGACCAGGAGGAGGAGGAGAAGAGCCAGAGTGCAGAAGAGGAACAGTGACCTGTAACCCGCTCCTTTTCCTCGCTGGGCTGATGAAGGTCTGAAAGGTAATGTTTGGGTAAAGGCTTGAGCGAAGTGACACTCGAGTCCAGCAGCCGGGAGAGCAGGACGGGGCCAGCATGAAGTCACGGTGACGGGGTGTGCTGGACACGCAGGATGGAGTGAGGCGCCAGGCAAAGTTCCAAGCTGACTGTCACCGCCTGCGCACCTGTGGAAACCCTGGTCTCTGGTGTGAGCCGCTCAGTCCTGCAGATCCGCGGTCCCTGCTCAGGCAGCCTCCCGAGAGGAGGCAGCTGACAGGCCAGAGAGGCGGTGGTGAGCGGAGGGCACGGGATGAGGAGGCGTGGCAGCCACGCAGCCGAGGGGATAGAAATCGACAGGAGGTAGCCGGCCCCACCCACGGGTCTCCTCTGTTTGTTTTAACAGCTCTGCTCTGCACCACAAGAAAGAGTGTGGAAAGTGCGGAATCAGATCTGTTTGTTCAGTTTTTACATTTCAGGCAATCAAGTGAAACGCTTAATGAAACCAAATCTCGGTTCCCGTCAATGTGAAGCAAAGAAGGAAAATAAACCCCAAGCCCTGGTGTGGACAGCAAAAGGAGAGGCGGCGCTGTGCCCCTCACCCACTTCCCGGAGAGGATCCTGGGACCTGGTGCCCCTGGGCGTGCGGCTAGGGGTCCCGGAGCTGCAGGTGGCATCACGCAGCTTCGCCTTCAGCTTCCGCCGCCTGCTGTGGTCTCTGTCCAGCGTGCGGTGGCTCCACGGGCCAGCTGTGCGGTGGGACGGGCCGTGCACAGAGGTCTGTGCTGCCCGAGCAGGGGCCAGCTTCGTGCTCTCTGTGTTTGTCCTTGTTCTGGGAGGTCCCCGCAGAGCCCTGGTCTAGACCAGGCTTCTCCGCCTCAGCGCACGGGCAGCCCAGCCTCGCTGTCCCTGCTGGCGGCAGCCAAAGCCTCGGTCCCGGCTCCACTTGCTTCCTGGTGGCCCCCACAGTGCAAAGCCACCCCACTGAGCACCCCAGAGCAGTCCCAGCCCAGCCAATGTCCTTCCAGGCCCTGTTATTCAGGAAGAAAGGGTGGGACGGGGAGGAGGAAGGACTGTACAGTGCTCACTTTTCTGTGGCGCTGGACAGGCTTAAAGAGCAGCAGGGAGAGGCTAGGGCGACCGCAGGAAGGGAGGACAGAAAGCCCAGTTCCACGGCTACAAAATAGCTGTAGAGGAGAGAGGTGGACCTTCAGTGAGCTGCCTGCTCAGAGAGAGGTGGAGACAGAGACAGAGGATAGAAATAGCTGCTCAATAAAACAGGCGTGACAAGAGGCTGAAGCAGGATGGTTGCCTGGGCGCAGGAGCCCAAGGCCAGGCTGGGTGGTGTGGAGGGAGGGGAGGGGAGGAGGGAAAGCAGGGGGGGGCGGTGCACGACAAGCTGCTCTGGTCGTAAGCATAATGGCCACTTCTGTCCTTTTAAGTACAGGCCACAGGCCTACTTGGCTCAAGATGCCTGGAGGCAGATTCAGCTTCTAGGAAGTGTGTGGCGCTGTTTGTATTTAGGGTGTCCTGAGTGCCAGCGACTCGCATGTGTCTACCTGGCTGTCACCAGGCCATCTTCCTGTGTGTGGATATGTGGCCTTCATTTCTACGTGAAAGGATTCTCTCTCACACACACACCTGCCTTCTGCAAGGGGCTGGGAAGGTGACCGTTAGTGGGCACTGTGCCCACTCGCGGTGGTGAGCATATAGGTCCTCCCTGGGGACACCACGTGATGTTGCTGCTCGCCCCTGCTGGCCCTGTCCGGGCTCGTGAGTGCCCGCGGTGGAGCCTCAAGAGCTTCGCAGTGCCCGCCTGGTGCCACGTGCCACGTGCTGATGACTGCTATGACAGTCACTCCACCAAAGCTGCGAGACCGACGAGGCCACGTCCCCTCTTGCCTCTGTGAGCTCTAACGGTCACCAGTCCCCCCTGCACCCTGCACCTTGCGGGCAGGCGGCCTCATGACCCCCAGCACACGTCTTATCGGTGGCTCTTCCTTTGCTGAGCCAAAGGGCAGCATAACGGGTCTCTGCAGGGAGATGCTGATGGGTCCAAAGCAGTCCCACGTGGCGCCCTGCCCCGCCCCGAGGAGGAAGCGGGGAGCTGTGCCAGTCCCACCACCATCAGACCCCAAGCTTTTCCCGGGGGCAGACTCCCACCCACTTCTCTTAGTTCCTCAATTTCTAAGGCTCCATTTCCTGCATGCCAGTGTCGGGAAGGGTACATGAGTCCCTCAGGCAGCCCTGCCACCCAGGTCGTCTGACCGATGCGCTCAGTGTCCGCCGCAATTAATCGGCTCTGTGGCACCGTCTCCCGAAGCCAGGGTTGCCACGGATACCACGGGTTGTGTGTGCAGCCAGGTAGGAGGTGTCGGTACAGCTCTCTCCCTCGGACTCAGAGGCACGTGTCTAGCATAACTTCTCCAGGCAGGGTCCTCACTGTGTTCAGGTGAGAGCAGTAGGCACCGAGGAGCGCAGGCCCCTGGGGGTCAGCAAGCCGCAGAGGCAGCAGCCAGACTTAGGGAGCGTGCTCTGGGCTGGACCCTCCCACCCTCAGAGCCTCCCGGCCTCTTCCGTGTGACCCGGCCGTGGCCGTGTGGTGGCCTGGTCACTGTGCACTCCCGTGGAGTGGGCTCCAGGCACTGTTGTATTGCATCTGCATGTTTTTCTTCTTTTCTCAGCCTTAAACTCCTGTTTAAGGGGAGGAGTCAGAAGCTTTTTCTTTTGGTATCAGGGCTTGAACTCGGGACTTTGCATTTGCCAGGCACGTGCTTATGCTGCTGAGCTGCATCCCTAACCCCCTCCCCCGCTGCCTTATTTTTAAGTGTAGCCTGCCTTGTTGTGTGTGTGTGTATGTGTGTGTGTGTGTGTGTGTGTGTATTTGTGGAACTGGGGGTTGAACTCAGGCCCTTGGGCTTGCCAGGGAAGCGCTTATTCCACTGAGCCATCTCCCTGGCCC
>NDGN011362823.1:0-12008 GCA_002564285.1 Tympanoctomys barrerae | reverse complement strand
ACTGGACTCTTTTAGAAGACTTTGCCGAGTTTACACACCTATAATACTCAAATAATGGAACTTTCCATGGACAATTTTAACAAATTATGTCAACAATTTAAGACTAGGCGTGATGACATATCCCTGTAATCTTAGAGCTAGGGAGGCTGAAAACAGGAGGATCACTATGAGTCTGATTTGTGTAATGAGATCCTGTAGACCTGTACTATATACATAAAACAACAACAACAGCACAGTTTAAATATTGAGATCATATGGAATTTGTTTTCAATTCATCTAAACATGTCTTGGACAATATGGTTACAAAAGGTAAGATGCGAAGTTGTTTGTGATCCGCTTCCATTCTTGCCTTGTTACCAGAGACATTTGGTCCTGTGTTCACGTCCATAGCACATTCATGGTCAGATCTGGACCAACACATAGTTGAATGAAGGAGTGACTGTCCTAGATGCAAATCCAAACTCTTCCTTGCCTGGAGACTCTTGCTCCTAGCTTCTAGGACACCAGTTCAGTGCAGGCAAAGAAGTGGAGTCCCTACTGCTGGGCTGCTACATATCAGCCCACTGCTGAGGACTTGATATCACTCACCTCATTTATCCTCAGTGCCCCAATCTTATGGGGCAGGCACTGTTTTTATTATCCCAATTTTGGTGACTGTGAATCCTAGAGACAAAAGGGTACCTGCTGAACTGCTTATTGTCATTAAGTGCAGGTTACAATCCCAGCACAAACCTGACTGACTCTGTAGTCCTTACCCTTACCCACTATCTTTACTGGCAAGAGACTTAAATAGGATGAGAATCTCAGAAAAAAAAGGGGTGCCATGTTCTCAGTGGAAATGGAGACACCATTGTAAAGTTGTTAGAATTCCAGATCCTGGAACCAGGTCACATGAATATGAAGCCTAACTCTGATGTAGCTGCCCGGCTTTATGTAATTTATATAACTTCTCTGTATCACTTAATTTTTATCTATGAAATGGAAATAGTGATGTATTTTACCTCTGGTATGATTTAGAGCCAGAATGTTCACCCAAAGGTCAAGTTTTGGGGGGAGGTGGCTTTTGGAAGGTGATTGGATCTCAGGGTCATAACCCTCATCAGTAGATTAAGTGACTGAAGAGTTCAGAGTCGAAGGTGCTGTTGAGGGATGGGGTCTGGTGGGAAGGCATGGATCACTGGGCTGTGATTGAAGATTGTATATCACGTTCCACTAATCCTGCTTTCGCTTTCTGCTTCCTGGCTACATGGGATGAGAACAGCTTTCTTCTGCCAGGCTCTCCCACTGCTATGCCCTTTATGCCTTGGTGACCACCAACTGTGGGCCGAATCCTCTTAAAGCCATGTGCCAAAAGTAAAACACTCCTCCTGTAAGCTGTATTATATTTTGTCTCATTGATGAGAGAGTAGTTAAGACTAATTTTGGTACCAGAGAAATGGCACCTGTGACTCCACTTGACCACATGTTTTAGAGGCTTTGGAACTGTTTTGGAGATGCTGACTAGAGAAACTTTGGAATGCTTTAATCCAAGCACTATGGGAGTCTTGTCAGTGTCCAGAAAACTGTAATGCTGATAAAAATGCAGACAATGAGGACTGAGCTCAGGAGATTTCAGTTGGTATAGTGGTTAGCTAACTGATGATCAACTTGTTACACCCAGCAGAATTGAACTAGCATGGTTCTGGGTGACAGAGACCCACCTGAGGGTTGTTGCCAGTAGCGTAAAAGGCAGAACAGGAGAAGCTGTTGGAATTCTGTTAGCGATGTTGTTTGCAGAAGCTGTTGGAGCTGTTGAAACCTGCTACTTCTCTTGGGCTATTCTGCTGAAGGACCTTGTCATACTGCTTTTCCCAGTGAACTTTGGAGGAGCTTTGGTCCTCATCTTAACATTGCTTCTTGGCTCTGGAGAGGAAGATGGTGGGCTTCTCAGCCTCATGGAGAAGCTTGTCACATTGGCTTTCCTGATGGGAACTCAACTTTCCTCATCACTGTAGGAGATTGGGACCTCACTGTTGCCAAGGATGGCTGTAATACTTTTGGGGAAGCTCTGGTCCTTACCTTGAGTTTTGCCTCCTGGCTCCAGTTAAGATCCCTCTGCCTGATAGCACAGATATTTCATCCCAATGGCATAGACTTCCTGTATTTCACCACTGATCTTTGGGCCTTTCCAGCCAAGATCCATGAAATGGACCTGCATGAGACTTTGTTGTGAGCTCTAGACCTCCAGTTGGACTTGTGAGAGGCATTGTTATGAGCTCTGGGTTTTCAGTTGGACTCAGACAGGGTATTATGATTCAAGTCCTCAGATGGATTCTTCAGTGTTTAATGTGTAAATAGATTTCCTACACTTCTTGTATACGATTCTTGGGTGATTCATTACAAAATAATATTATAAAATGTGTCCTGTACTATATTGTTTGCCTTGCAAAAACCCCAAAGCATGACAGTTGGGAACAAGAACTCTATTTGCAGATAGACTTGAGGCAATATGTGTGTTATGCTCTGGTAGAAAATTTATCTGCCTTTTGTCTGAGGATAGCAGCCAATTAATCTGGTAGAGGAAATTTCAAATCACTCCAATGTTCATGCCATTGTATAAGTACTGCTTACAGCTTTTAGAAAGATCCACAGTGAAAATAAGGACCAAAAAGCAATAGTGAAAATGTTGTAGTTTAATTAGAAAATAAACACAAAGCTGGGGTCATGAGCTGTGGGGTTGCTGAAAAGATTATCATTAACATGAAGCCAAGTACATTGCATTGAGATAATAGAAAAGATGGTTGAGATGTCATCTCAGGAATCAGCAGCATCTTGTCCTTTGAAGGCTCAATGATGTAAAACTGTAGAGATTTCATTTGAGAACAGATCCCCTGAACCTCTGGCTGAAGAAGGTCCACCTAGGCAGTTGGTTGCCTAGGATTTACTTCACAGTGCTTAGTCATCCAGGTACTCACAGACCTTTGTAACCATTATCCAAGAGGTTCTGACTATTGTGCAAGTCATTATCAGTGACTCATAGTTAAGAGTTTGTTTTGAGTCTCAGAGGAGACTTTGAACTTGGGCAGTTTAGCACTGCTGAAACTGTTAAGACTTTGGTGACTCTTAGAGGTAGATTAAATGTCTTTTGCATAATGGTATGGCCAAGAGCTTTTGGGGGCCAATAATGGAATGCTATGGTTAAGATCTAGAATTTGTTCCAAAAGCCTTATGTGTTCAGAGGTTGGGGTTTTGGAGGGAGTGAACCATGGGGATACTCTACTCCTCAGTGGATTAATCCACTGAAGTATTTAGACCTGGATGTGCTGTTAGGAGGTGAGGTCTGGGTGGAAGAGGGGGATCACTGGGAGCTTGACCTGGAAGAGTCTGTATCACCCACTGCACCCCATTCCTCCCTTTGTTCATTTATATTTAACATACAACAATCCTATCTGATAATATTATCATTATCCTCACTTTTTAGAAGAAGAAACAGACTCAAAGTAGTGATGTTAGTTGACCAGGTAAACAGCTTGTAGGTGGTAATTCTCCTGTCTGACCCCAATAACTCCCCTTTGGAAAAGCTGTCACTTTTTTTTTTTTTTTTGAGGAAGCCAGTGACTACCTTATATGCTGTGTTTCTACTCAGGGATATGTTGGCTGGGTCTATAGAATTCTTCTGTAGACCAGGGGCTGTGGTAACTAAACACAACACAAACTAAATTCTAATTGCAATGCAATTGCTACTTTGCTTAAAGTAAACATCTCAATTAACACAGAAGACCTCGTTGGTTCTGTAGCTGCAGGCAACTTTGCCTTTTGGATGTAAATCATCAACAAGGTGCCTTTAGGTGGGTGCTGGTGTGTTCACTCCAGTGGGACTGTGTGAATGTGGGAGTGGACTAGGGTCAGACTCAGGTACTCTGAGTGACCTTTAGTAAGAAAAACATTTTGTATCATAATCAGTGCAACACAGACAGACATACTCAGGCTCAAATAAAACTTGCACGGGGTTATTTTCCATCCCATTGTTTACAAATGTTGGTTTCAACTAAGTTAACTTACAACAACAGTTAAAAAGAGCCTGGATGAACCAGAGTGCCTGATTCATGTACTAGGACATTCAAATATTCGGGGAAGATGCCCTGGAGATGATGCCAGAGGGCAAAAAACTTCTGAGCACTACATGTTTGTGATGGCCTGCTGCTCCAGACAAGTCCTTTCCTTCTGTTTGCCCTCCTCTCCCTGGCTGCTCCAGGATCCTTCTCACTAATGTCACACAGCTAGGCTGACCTCTACTTCTCCTCTAACACTTTAGCTACATTTCTACTTCAAAGCCTCTGCACCCAGCTGTTTCTCCTGCTCAGAACTTTCTGTTTCTCTGTCCTCACTGTCTCTGCCAGGATATTAGTTTATCAGCAAATTTACCTGACTATCCATGATGGACACCCCCCCCCATCACTTTTTACTTGCCTTGCATTGTGTTCTTTCTTAAGTTGTCACTATTTGATGTTTATTTATTTATTGTCTATCACTCAAAATTGAGTAGCATAAAGACAGGATATCTATTTCATTCCTTGCTGCATCTTACATTCTCAAGTGGTGCCTAGTGCCTGGTAAGTGATTAATCAGGTTTTTGTCAAAGGGCACAGTACCTACTGTATCACAAGACTTAGAAAATATTGATAGTTATTTTATCTTCTAGGTTCAACTTTTTTGGTCTATCTCTAAGGAATTTCTTTTAATGGCTAGGGTGGTAGAGTACTTTAATGGCTCAGTGGTAGAGTACTTGCCTAGCATGCAGGAGTCCCTGTGTTCAGTGCCCAGTAATACACCTGTGTGCGCATGTGCACACACACCCACCCACACACACACACACACACACACACACATTCACAGATGCCTTAAAAATGTGCGTTGAGAATAGGTCACCTACTATATAATTGACCCATTAGAAGCATATGTCTGTATCTTCAGTGGTATGCTCAGCCATAACCACAACTAACTTTAGGATGTTCATCACCTCAGGAAGAAACCCTGCACTTGTTTTTTAAAATTGACGATGAAACTTTGTATATTTTAATCATGTGCACTGTGTGGCTTTGAAGTACGAATACATTATGGAATGACTAAATTGAGGTAGCTAATATTGTCATTACTCACTCACCCATATTTTTGTGGCAAGAACACTTAAAATCTGCTCTCTTAATCATTTCAATGTGTTGTTATGAGCTGATGTTCAATACAATGTGGTGTTATGAATTGAAGTTACCATGTTATACAATAGATTTCTTGCATGTATTCTTCTTGTCTAACTTTGACCAACATCTCCCTTCTACCCACTGCCCTTGCCTCTGGTAACTACCATTCTACCCTTTGCCACTCAGATCCAAGTTATTTTTATATCACATATATAGATGAGATCATGTATAGTATTTATCTTTCTATGTTTGTTTTATTTCTCTTCTCATAATGACCTCTAGATTCATCCATGTTGTTAGAAAGACCATTTCCTTTTGGAAAGTTAAATATATTCTACTCATTTACCATTATGGTTTGTGTCTGGATGCTCCTTCAAAGCCTCGTGCAGTCAGAGGGCTGGGAATTTCAGAGGCAGCTGAATCTACAGTTTATGATTGGTTCATGGTCCAGTGCTGAGATTAAGGAAGTGAGTGTTGTGCCCACCCTGGAGTAGGTAGATTGCATGCAAGACAAGGGCCCAAAGAGGCTTGCTCTCCCCTTGCATGCTTGATGTTCTTGATGTCTTTTGCCACCATGAGCTGTTGCCCCTCGGCTTTGTGCCACCCTGCCTTGGAGCCAGCCAATGATGGACTAAAACCTCTATGAACAGTCAGTTAAATATAACTTTTTTCCTTTAATTTTGAGGGACAAATATTTTGACTCAGTAACAAGAAAAATAATTAAGACATTGACTGATGGACACTTAGGTTGATTTTGTCTTTTTTTTTTTTTTTGTATTTTAGGGCAGGGTCTACAGGGTGTTCATGGTCGTACTACTAGATCAGACTCATAGTGAACTGCCTATTTACAGCCTCCCAAGAGCTGGGATTACTGGCATGCACCACTATGCCCAGTCTCAATTACCATCTCTGAGCCCTGGGGGGTGAAGCCTGCATGACAGGCCCGGGGATTGAACCTCTGGCCCCTGCACCTGCTTGCAGGTGTTTTAATCCTTTGAGCCATTTGGCCAACCCTTGATTTTGTATCTTAACTATTGTGGATAATGCTGAAATAAACATTGGAATGATGATATCCTTTTGACATACTGATATCATTTTCTTTGGTTATACACCAGTATTGCAGTTGCTAGATTTTATAATCATTCTATTTTTAATTTTTTGAGGAACTTCCACTTCTATTCCGTGTAGTTGTATAAATTTACAAGCTTGTCAACAGTGTACTGGGACTTCCTTTTTTCCATATTCTAATAAACACATACCCTTTTCTTTTAATGGTGCCATTATAATGGTTGTGAGCTGATCTTTTATTGTGCCTTTAATTTACATTTCTCTCATCATTAATCATTTTAAATGTTTTTCGTATCTGTTGGCTATTTGCTGATCTTTCTCTTGAGAAGTCTAGTCAAGTCCTTTTCATTTTTAAAAACTCAGATTATTTTCTTGTTATTGAGTTGTTTGAATTCCTTAAATATTTTGATATTAACTTATCAGACATATTGGTGGCATATAGTCTCTTTTTCTCCACAGGTTATCAATCTATTGATGATTTCCTTGGCTGTTGGCTGTGGAGAAATTCTTAGGCTGATGTAGTCTCATTTGTTCATTTTTGCTTTTGTTGCTGGTATTTTTAGGTTCTTATATAAAAAAAAATGATTGGTTTGACCAATATCATGAAGTTTCCCCCTATGTGTTCTAGAAGTTTTACAAAGAGACCTCACAATCTTTTCTAATCCTCTAACTCTCCAGTTATTAACTACCACAAATCTCTTTTTTGTCTCTCTATTTTCCCAGTATGGTCCTTTTGTGTAATAGAATTGTATAATATGTGATCTTTTGTGACCAGCTTTTACTTAGAGTAGTATTCACAAAGTGCATCCACATTGTAGTATGTATGAGAACTTCACTCCTTTTTATGACCAAATAATGTTACTTGCTTGAAGGTATAGAGTTTTATTTATCTATTATTAGTTAATGAACTTTCGGGTTGTTTTTAGACTTTTGAAATTACAAATAAAGGTTCTCTAAGCATTCTGGAACAAGTGTTCCTGTGTTTATATATTTTCATTTCTCTCAGGTAGATATGTATGATTGAATTCTTGTGTCATTGGGTATTTTTATGTTTAATTTGAAGACCAGGCTGTCCCAAAGTAACCACATCACTGTGCATTCTCAGAAGCAGTATATGCAGGGCCGATATCTTACATCCTTGTCAACATTATTATACCTGACTTTTTACATTTCAGTCATCCTAGTTGCTGTGAAATGGCTTTATTATGGTTTTGGTTTGCATTTCCTTGAGCTGATATCTTTTTATGTGTTTATTGGTTTCTTTATATTTTTAGGGAAATAGCTATTCTGATCCTTTTCCTAATGTCTAGTGGAAATTGTTCTTTTCTTAATGCATTGTAAATGTTCCTTGTATTCTTTAGATAAGTGCTCCTTATGAGATAAATGATTTATAAAATTTTGTCACATTCTGTGGTGTGTTTATTTCCTTGCTTGATAGCATACTTTGAAGCAAAAAAAAGTTTTTACATTTGATGAATTCTAATTTATCTAGGTTGCATTTTTTCATTTTACTTTTGGTGTTCTAAGAACCCAACACCAAATCTAAGGTCAAGAATACTTTCGTCTTATGTTTTCTTCTTTAAGTGTTTTACAGTTTTAGAACTTACATTTAAGTCTTTGATCTATTTTTTAGTCAATTTCTGTGTGTGATGTAAGGAATAGATTGCTTTTTCCTTATTGAGTGGTCTTGGCACCCTTCTTGGAAATCAGTTGATTACAGACACTTACCTTATTTCTGGCCTTTCAATTCCATTCCTTCCATCTATATTCATACCCTTGTGCTGAGACCATACTCCTAATTATTGTTTAGTGGTTAAAAAAAAATAAAATTAAGAAGTATAAATTCTCTAGCTTCGTTCTTTTCTCTCAAAAGTGTTTTGGTTATGGAGAATGCTTTGTAATTCTATATGCTGTTTAAAGTGAGTTTGCCAACTTCTACAAAGATGTCCTTTGATATTATGAGAGGGATTATGCTAAATCTATAGATCAAAACTGCAAAGATTTCAATACACCTTAACAAAAATAGGTTATCATGAGATGTTTTTAAAACATATTGATTTCTTCAATTACTTTCCATTTTTTTGGATTTTCCAGAGGATAACTTTGTTATTTATTTTGTTAAATTTATTCTGCTATACTTCAGTCTTTTTGCTGCCATCATAAATGGAATTTTCAGGATTTTATTGTCATGTTGTTCATTGGAGCTCTATGGAAATATACTTTAATTTCCACTTTAATTTTGTGTCATCAAATCTTAGCTAAAGATCTGACAGTTCCATTGATTTTCCCAAAGGACCAGTTGACCATTTCATTGGTTTTTCCTCTATTGTTTTCTTATTCCCTAGCTCATTCATTTTTACTTCAATATTCATCATGTTTCCTTTGATTGTCTTTGATTTATGTTGCTCTTCTTTTTCCAACGTCTGAACTTTATTGATGAGACCTTTATATACTTTCAAAAGATGAGCATTTTAGAAGTATCTATTTCCCTTTAAACACTGCTTTATCACTGTCCCTCAAGTTTCAATATTAATGGCCACATTTGCATTTATTCAAACTATTTTTTTTAATTTTCAGTTTTGTATCTTCTTTGGCCTATTACTTAGGGGTGAAATGGGCTGTTTAATTTTTGACACATTCACAAATTTCACTCACTGTTCTCTTTTTATTGACGTTCAATTCTAACTTGTTGTAACTGAATATCACGCTCATGTTAGTTTTATCTTTTTAAACTTGCTGAGATTTACTTAATGGCATAGCATATGGACTATCTTGGAAAATGTTCCATGTGCAGTTAAGAGTGTATATTATGCTCTTTGGGGATGACATGTTGCATAGTGAAAGATCATTCTAGTGTATTTACAATGTTGCCAAAATTTTCTTTTTAAAAATCTTGTTTATCTATTTGGTACAGGGTCTCACTACGCAGCTCGGACTCATAGTGATCCTCCTGTCTCAGCCTCCCCAGTGCTGGGATTACAGGTGTGCACCACCATGCCCAGTTTTGGTGGCTGACGTGGGGTGCCCAGGGTTCTGGGGCTGGATCAGCATGGCATACAGTACTGTGGATCGAGCCCGAGTCCTTGTGCTTACCACGGAGGTGTTTAGACCACTGAACTATCTCTCCAGACTCTGCCCAAATTTTCCTTTTTTTTGTTGTTTGCAATCCATTAGTACAAGTGGAACAAGAATTATGGTTGAAGTCTCTGTTTCTTTATTTCTGTCAGCTTTTGCTCTATATGTTTGGTATTCTGTTAGGTTGCATATATAATTGTTGCATCTTCCTGATGATTTGATCATTTTTACAGTTCTTTCAACAAACAAAAAACAAAGTATTTTGTTTTAAACTAGCTTTTGTTTGATATTAGCAAAGCCTCTGCGATGTGTATCATGTATCTGTTTCCATGATGCACTTGTCTTATTTTTTCCTTTTAATAAATGTATATCTTTGAAATGAAACATGGCTGCAGTAAATAATATTTGCAGCTTGTTTTCCCTTCTAGTCTGACAGTTTCTGCCTATTGATTAGATTGTCAACTCATTTAAGTTTAATGTTATTGGTCTAGTTGTATTTGTGTCTGCCATTTTACTTTTTTGTTTTTAATGTCTCATTTCTGGCTTTTGTTTCTTTTCATTGCTTTTTTGTACATTAGGGGAATATTTCCTAATGCAGGACTTCTATTTCTTAGATGACTTTTAAAATAAAGCTTTTGGGTTATTTTCTCAGTAGTCATTCAAAGGCTTACCATATATATCTTAACTTATCAGAACCAGCTTCAGATTTATAATAAAAATTCCAATTATATAAAAAATCACTCATGTAAAATTCTATTTTCTTTTCCCCTTTTTTGTATTTCATTCTCCATATTTATAAAGGTTATAGAATGAGTAATAGCTTGGATATTGCTTTAAATGATTTTATGACTTTTGAGGGAATTGAGAATAATAAGGAATAAAAATATATATTTATAATTGTATTATACCAGCCTTCTTATTTACCATTTCTAGTGCTCTTAATCATGCAGATTCAATTACTATCTAGAATAATTAGCCTAATACAGCTTTTCTTCCACCTTCCTTCTTTGTGCTGATGTTAGCAAAATATTTGATTCTGTTTATACAATTCTGTTGATTTATACGATCACTTCTCAAACTAAGAGAAGAAAGGAGAAGAAATATTTATTTATAATTACATCATTACTTTGATCTATTCTCTTGTTTTTGTATGGGTTCAATTTACTACCTAGGATCAATTGCTTTTAGTCTGAAGATTTTCCTGTAGTATTTCTTGTAAAGCTTGCTGACTGGCGATAAATTTTCAGCTCTTTCTTCCTCTGGGAAGATCTTTATTTCACCTTTACTGTTGAAACATAGATTTTTCTGAATATAGAATTCTTGATCGACAAGTTCTTATTTCCCTCCCCTTGTCATTCTTTTCCTTTCTCCCTTGCTCTCTTCCTGTTCTCCTTTCTTTTCCTTTAAGCACTTTGAACGTGATTTTCTACTGTATTCTTTTGATGAGTAGTTATTGCTATTTATGTATTTATTTATTTGTTTTTGTGGCTGGCTCATCCTGCTTGGAGTGTGGGGCTGGTGTGGCATGTGGTGCTGGGAATAGAACCAAGGTCCCTGTGATTGCCTAAGCTTGCGTAAGGAGGCACTTTAGACCCCTGAGGTGTCTTGCCCGCCCAGTCATTGCTTTTAATGAGAAGTCACTTGGTAAGTTTATTGAGGTTCCTGTAAGTGATGAGTTATTTCGCTCTTGTTGTTTTTCAGATTTTCAACTTGCCTTTGCCATTCAGCATTTTTGTTATAATATGTCTATGGATCATTGTGAACATGTTCTACTTGAAATTTTTTGACCTATTTCATTGTGTCCATTCCATTTAACTCAAGAAATTTCATCCAGTATTTCTTTTAGGCTTTTTCTGGGTATGTGTTTGTGCTACTTTTTTCCTTCAACTGTTTCTTATATGTATATGTTGGCACACTTAAGCATTCCCGCATTCCTCTGAAACACTATAAATTTTTAATTATTCTCTTTTCTTACTTTTCAATTTGCATAATCACTAACAATTTTCAATATGCTAATTCTTACTTCTGACAGTTCTAGTCTACTACTGAGCTTCTGCAGTAAAATTTTCATTTCAGTTATTGTACTTTGCAATCCATAATATCCACTTTACTTCTTTTTATACTTTTCCTTGATATTTTTATTTGAGGTAACACTGCTAGCACACTTGCCTTACTTATTATTGTGATTTCTTTCATTCTTTAGATATAAATATAATGAATACTTTACCTATTATATCTAACAGTTATTTTCATTTATTTATTTATCTATTTTTCCATAATTTTATTGAGAAACAAACAGCAATGAGACAGTTTCAAATCAAATTAGTAGGACAATTTTAATAATTAACACATTGCATACTGTTTTCCTAGTAGTTATTTGTTGTACAAGATGCAGACATAATATCCTATTTACAAACATTATTACAACAAATCTCTCTATTCATTGAATTAAGAGAATGTAGCTGTATATCTATCATAACCATTTTGAATACACAGATACAAAACGGTCATTCATCTGTATCTCCTTTTTTTGTTTAGTTCTGTCATTTAAATATTATAGGTGTGTGAACTCAGCAATATATTCCAAATAGTTCAGCAGTCCATAATAGTATGGGGTCTTCCACATGACTGGCAATGTCAAAAGTTGTTGACCTGAGTCCCCTACAGCTCAACATAACAACATGGCTT
>NDGN011362793.1:0-18910 GCA_002564285.1 Tympanoctomys barrerae | reverse complement strand
AGGAGAGGGGAGGGGAGGGGAGGAGAGGAAAGGAAAGGAAAGATGGAAAAAGAAAATTGAAAGGAGGTACTATTAATGTACAATGTATAAAATAAAAAAATTATATGCTTATTCTAATACTCCACAAGGGAAAAATCTACCCCAGACTAGGGATGAAAATATTTCGTCTAATAACTTGAGGGCAGCTTGCAACTAAGTCTACATATTTTGAGGTGATTTTTTAAAATTTAATGTTATTTGCTTTGCGATTTTCTTTGGCCAATGCTAATTGCCATATGTAATATCCCATTTTACATTTCACTTTATAACTTGATTTAGCATTAAAGTGTGTCATTAATTTTCTTACCCTCCTGCTGACATGTTTTTATCTGAATAGCATGTGTATTCCTAATCATCTCTCAAATGTTTCTCAAGTGCCTTAAAGTTGGTTAAGGTTTTGAGATACAAGATTTTTTAAACATCATAGAAGTACTACTACAAGTTTTAGGCAAATTTTAAATGCTGATTTCAAATTTTTCATATCACATCTTAAATGACAATTATTAAAATAAAATAATAATCATGATGGAGTGAAATACTCCAATACAGGGATTTTTTTTTTTTTTTGTGGAACCAGGGATTGAACTCAGGCCTTTGTGCTTTCCAGGGAAGTGCTTATCCCACTGAGCCATCTCCCCGGCCCCTAATACAGGGAAAATATTAAAGCTTCTTCAATCCCAAATCCTTAATTAAATAATTAAGGATTATTAAATCCTTAATTTAATTAATCCTTAATTAAAATAAAAGTTACTCATGTTTCTAAAGACTCATAATTTCCTGTCCAATATTTACTTCTTTTACATATTTTTCTGCCATTTTTTTTATTCTCTGGTCTTTTCATGACTTAAAAATATGTGGAAGCAGGTCTAAAGCAAATTTAACTTGCCTTCTACTTTGATTTCTGTGTTTTTCACTACATGTATTCCTTATACTCATTGCATAGCACATGTATTGTGTTTTTTCTCCTATTTACCTATACATTGACTATTTTTTCTGTAAAATCATTTTCTTATATTGCTTTTCACCTATTATTACAGCAAGTGAATACTATACATCATTGAATTATTGTTTATAAAAATGAGTTTTTGAATATTCCTGCTCACCCAGTTTCTCCCTCAATATGAGCAGAATCCATGTGATTACTGTTTAATTGATGCATTCTTGAACATAAATACATCTCAGAGCTTATTATTCTTGGAACTTTTGAATAAAATTAATCATCTCTGTTACTTTCCATGAAGTTCAGAATGTGTAAATATCTACAAAGTTGCTTTCAAACATGACTCAAAGCATCTTTCTGCTCATCACCAATACTTAATGTGTAACCAATAATGTTGCAGTGTTCTGTATTGATTGGGAAAATATTTAACAACATTCTCGTGTTAGAAGAACACTTTCCTTCATATTACTTGTAAATCTAGGTGAAAGTTACCTTCAAATTTTTGTCTTCTTCTTAGTGATTTAATGCACCTGTACTTTACTATTATATATTATATTGTACTATTTCTTGGACTTTTCTGAATATTGGATATTGTTTATTTTTTATTCTCCTAATAATTAAAAATAAGTATTTATTTATAAGTATGTTTAAGGGATAAGAATATAATTATCTCCTTTGTATATTTCTCTACCTAAACTTTGTCCTCTGCAATTGCATATGTCCTCTGAAGAAAATTTCAAGTGTCATTTTAATTTTCTTTGTTTTTCCTTTACTTTTTCCTGCTCTTTCTTAGACTGCAGGGCCACAATTGTTGATTTACTATTGCTGTTATTGTCATTTTAATCCACCTTATACTATCTCTTTTAGATTTCCCAGAGGCAGGACACGGGTATCCCTCACATTTGCAATAATTGCAGTGAATATTTTCTTTGTTTCAACCAAAATCCTTGAGCCTAACAGTTGTTAGAAAGTTGAGAAGATAAATTAATAATATTGAGCAGCAAAAAGATCACACATTTATTTTTTCAAGTTCTCTATTTCCTATTGTAATGATTTAAAAAAGGCATTAAGGATTTATCAAAACCAATGCAATGCTATAGCCTGGAGGTTGATCAGAAATGGATTAGACAATACAACTAAAAGAAATCACTGGGTAATGCATACTCATAATCCCAATAAATCACTGGATAATTCATCATCATGCCCATAATCTTTAGCAATACTGAAGATTTAAGCAGCAGGACTGCACATTTTACTACAATCTGGTAACTGAGAGGCATAGCAAGTCCCTGCTTCCCACTCCCACAAAAAAGCTGGAGACTTAGTTCCATGGGCAACTCATGCATTCAATCCTTAATATTGCAACAGACTAAATAAATAAATACATAAATAAATATTTTAATGAGGTATAGACATTCCAGACTGAAATATAGGATGTGACAAAAATATTCATACATCGCAAATCTCTTAATCAAATCAACCAAAATTATACGGGATTAAGAAGCTTATTTGAGCACATTTGAAACTAAATGGGACCTAAAAGACAAAAGGCATTTCTCCACCTGTTATTCTTTGGAGTTTGACTTATAACTCTCAAACCATTCTGCTTATTTATGTACCTATATCATACATGTAAATGCAGAGATCATGGGAACCATGTTTCTTATGGAGTGTAAAATTATGGTAAACAAGTGAAGGGATTTTATATTCATTTTTATTTCATTAGGATTTGAGATACGACTATACATTTTTATTTTTTGTAATAAATACATATGCTTTTGTTAGTATGATCCACCTACTTGTCTTTGTCCTATTGACTGAAAAAGTCTTAAATGAACTAATCTGCAGTAGTAATGAACATACATTGTCTTGGTTATTTTTCTTTTAATACTGAGACAAAATACCGGATGACCAAAATGAAGGCAGGGAAGGTTTGTTTAGCTCACAGTTTGTGAAGGTTTCAGTCCATAATCTGCTGGCTCCAAGGAAGAGTGGTACATAAAAGAGAGCAACTACTCATGGTGGTGGAAAACAGCAAAGCAATAAGAACAAAAGGGAAGAGCAGTGGATAGTAAGCCTGTCTCCCTTCCTTAACTTATATGCAGGCTGTCACCTCGGGTAGGTACAGCACTCACACCAATACTCTCAGCAATGGACTGTGCGTCCATCGAAAACCCTCAAACCCTGCCCCACGACTGCATGAGGCTTTGGGAGGACATCTACATATGAACCATTACACACATACTGCCAACATCTTATTTCCTGTCAACAATCTTCAGAAAAAAATAATAAAAACCAGAAAACAATCCAAGGTTTGTGTGAGAAATAATTCTAGCACAGGCTATACTGAAATCACAAGAAGAGTCTGTTGTATATCATTATGCCAGAAAATGAGATTATTCCATAAAAATATTTTTTTGAAAACACTGATTATGTTTAGTAGAACTCCCTCAAATAATCAAATAGTTATGGTATAGGAGACAATGAGGAGAACCTCAAATATAACTTTATTTTTACATTTAGAACAAAAAGATAGTGTATTATAATATAGCCACAAAGCAAATAACCATGAGTCCATAGTGATATGAAGAAATAATATTTTAGAGGAATTTTTAATGGCATTAAAGTTGAAGACTGAAATCTGACTTAAGGTCAGAGTAGCTTGATTTAATTTCTTATATCCAGAATTGAAAGTATTTGTGTTAGTGAAAAATGTGAAATGATTTGACATTGTTCTGCCCACTTCCTTCACAGGAGAAAATGCTGAAGCATTAATTTCTCAATATGAAAGTCAAAAACAACCGTTATTTTCATTCTTCTTTGAATATATTTAAAGACATGAAACTGTAGTGTTTCATTTTCCATTTCACTTTCAATCCCCCTCCCCATTTTGTTGACAGATCCTCCTCCTGGGGGATTCTTCATCTTGCATTTCAGACATAGTATCAGACACACTGAAAACACACATTCCCTCAAAGAATCTAAAGTAACTCAATGAAGTTCTTTTCTACAGTGATCCAGGATACAAATTTGTAGAGGGGAAACATTCCTCACTGTATTACTTTCATTGTGATTTTATGAGGGATTTTATGCCTAACTAACAAATTTCTAGATGAAAATTCATGTCCGGTCACCAAAAGACTTAAGGACCAATTAGACATGTGCAGTCTAAAGCACATGAAAATGTTGATATTAAAATACTATATAAGGGGCTAGGGAAATGGCTCAGTGGAATGAGCGCTTCCCTGGCAAGTGCAAGGACCTGAGTTCCCCAGTTCAGCCAAAACAAACAAACAAACAAACATATAATACATTTTAACAAAGCCAAAAGAATAATAACAGATATCTGTGTGAATAATTAGAGTTTAGGTGTTTTATATATCCTACCAGTGTAAATTTTGGCAAGATAAAGTATAACATTGCATTATTTGTATAATTTCAATAACTGAAAACAAATTTGAAGAATATAAATGATATTTTCATATGTTTTTGAAGTTATTATTTTAGGTTATATGTCATTACCATGTTTATCTTATTAGAATACTTCCTTGAGATTATTTTCTATCAACTGACAGAAAAAGTCTCCTTAAATGTTTTATGTATGTGCTGACATTTAATTCCTTACATAAAGCTTCACTTGCACTCAATTTAATAAACATAGTAGGTAAAGATAAATAGTATTTAGGTATCTTCTTTCCCATGTCTTAGCAGCTAACTAGTGCATAGTAACTGAATAAATTGTGTAGAAGACAGCAGTTGTAACTCAGTGGCTGCATGGAAGGGAGAAAAGAAAAATGTTATTTTTCTATTTTTTAAATAATTTTATTGAGAAACAAATATCAAATAGACAGATTCAAAACAGGTTAGTAGGACAGTTACAACAATTAATACGTTGCATATTGTTGTCTTCATATTAGTTATTCATACTACAAGATGTAGACATGATATCTTATCTAAACACTATTAGTTTAAAACTTTCTTCTCATTGAACCAAGAGAAAGTAGCTGTCTATCTATGCTATTTTGCATAAACATATATATATATACATATAGATAGATATAGATATAGATATAGATTTCACTACAAAATGGTCCTTCATTTATATTTCCCTTTTTCAGAGATGGGTATTCCATTGCCATTCATATATTGTAGGTGCATGAATTCAGCAAAGCTATCCAATAAGTCCAGTAGTCTATAATAGTAGAGGGTTATCCATAGGACTGGCAATGGCAGAAGTTATTTTTTATTTTTTTTTTTTTTATGGAACCAGGGATTGAACTCAGGTCCTTGCGCTTGCCAGGGAAGCGCTTATTCCACTGAGCCATCTCCCTGTCCCCAGAAGTTGTTGACTTGAGCCTTTTACAACTCAGCATTTTAATAGGGCTTTACTTGTTATCCTTTTCTGCTGGATGGCTACGACCAAGATAAAACAAGACTTATATAAGAAGAAGTATAATTTTAGTATATGACAAAGTCAGTCAAATCCCCTCAGGATTTAGCCTGAAACCCTGTACCACAGTTAGTAGATCCTTAAAAACATTACTTTTCATCCTGAAATGTACTTCAGAAACGTATAACTTTTGAGGAGTAAAAAACACCACTGTTTTATAGAGTAGAAAAAAATTAAATATTTCTTGAAAATAAAAGATGTGATTCTGGAAACAACTTTCAAGATGATGATCAAAGCTGATTGCATAATTGTATTGGATTGAGAAATATGATTTCATATTATGCAGTCTTAAGCAATGCTATCCCTGGAGTAATATACTTTTGACTGAAATCTTAATTGGAAAATATCTATCTTTATGCAAAATGCTTGAAAGAGAAGGGGGTGGATGTTCAGCTTTTGTCAGTAACAGGATATACATTTAATTAACTGTATTTTAAGACTGAATAAAAGTATGTAACATAGTTTTAGTGTATATTCAGATGTAAAAACTTTAACATGCTTCTATTTGAAATGTTATATTTTCACTTTGTATATTGTATTATTGTTTTACCTGTAAAACGCTATATATTGAGAAAGAATGGCTAAGATTCACCATGTAAGGTGTGCTGTATAACAAGCATATGATATTAAAGAAGAAATTAGCTTTTAGTTTCATTGAAAAATCCTACACATAAATGAGCCTTTTTTATTTGATTTTTAAGAGCTGAATATATCAAGTAAGCTCAAATAACATAGTATAGAAACGGGCTCATCAAATATGTAATATTATAAACCCAGTGACACTCGCATCTATGGAGACTGTTCCACAGAAACAATAGAGGAAAAAATTGGTGATTCAGTAAAGGATTTTGTTGATTTAATTTGTTTTGTTTTGTTTTTTCTCTTTGGTCCCTCAAGGATAGGAATTGTTACTCTTTAGTTAGTACAGCAACTCAGCTTCCTTCTTTTTTACTGTTGTTGTGACTACTATTGGTATATTAAACTCATCTGTTGTATTGTATGTAACATATACATATTTATATTATAAAGTAGATGACTGTTTTATACACAACCTATGTAATAATAAATATAGAATATGTAATAAACATGGAAAGACAACACATAACATACAGATACCCACGTTTATTTAATGTGAAGCAATTGTGATTCATCCCAGTCTCTTCTTGCTAATTACATATTCTTTCTGTTCTCATGACGTGGATTTTAAAAATTGTGTTCTACTTCCCTCAAAGCTGATTTGCAGAGTTTTAAAGAGCTGAGTTCATTCATACAGAAGCATACAGCCTCATATTACTATTGAATTTATATGCAAATTAGTTTAAACTAAGTATAATTAAAATGTAAAACTTCAGCTATCCTAGACACGTTCCAAGTTCTCAAAAATCACATAAGAGCATGGTTTAATATATAAACAGCAGATTAGGGATAACTCCATTTCCTACTGGTTGCAGTGCTTTACAGATTAAGCAACACATTAAAGTGCACAAATCGCATCACCATCACTTCTCAGTCAAGTAATGTTTGCTTGCTTTTTAACTTTTCTAGGGTTCAGTTTTACTACATGAAAAGTAAACACAAGATCAGTGTCTGTATGCTAGGATTTTCATACTGATAAGATACTAACTGTAAAATCCTTTGCAGGGCAACTAGTAAATTGAGAAACAAAGCATCCATGGAGATAGTGGGTGGCCATACATAAAACTAGAACCCACATTCATAATCTCCATAAACTAGTTTACTAATACTACCCATCCTGTACAATAACCAATCTAGGAAACAAAAGTACAGTCTTTAGCAATCAGGTCTGGCAAAAACTCCTATAGCAATTAGACCAGTAAAACCAGGACTAAACTTCTAAATGAAAGCTTTCCTAAGTATTTCCTTCACTTCTAACTTGGCATGAAACAGAAAATCCAGAAAAGTGCCCCTTTCCAATCACATCGAATACCAGTTATGGAGAGTACACCTATAGCTTCTCTGTGTCAGCACCTCTTAGTCATAGAATATATGAGTCCTTTTCCTCTCATTACTATAATTTTGTCCCTTTATTCTGTGTTTCTTTAGGTATCTGCTAAAAAGCCATGTAATAGTAGCTAACTGTCTTGCTCTACCAAACTCTAAACAACATTGTTTATTCTCGTGTGTGTGAATTTTATTTATTCCCACAGTTATTGCTCAGATCCCACTGAGATAAATTCTACAATGCCTCTTCTGTGGATGCAACCATTGAACAGAAGTTGTCAGTCCTCTAGAGCCTTCCCTGTTTGTGAGAGTATTGCTCTCATTTAAGGAATTATTTTACAAATGAAATTATTAAATTAAATATACACCAGAGGTAATTTATTTGAGATGTAAGTGGATTCCTGTACTCATGGGAAAATTAGATCTGTTCTAGATTTACTTTTAGTTTTCTAACTTTAATATATTTGCCAGAAGAGGTTCTTGACAATGTTTGAGATACTCTTTTGGCAAGCATTTTTACTGACATAGGCAAATTAAATGGATCAGAATCTATATCTTCAATATAAATTGAAAGAAAAGCATAGAAATAGCTCAAATTTATGGTCGAGAACCTAAATGCAATGGTCTTTTTGTAACACACACAGAACCTTTTTAGAAGATCAAATGCACAAGTTTACTAATCTGGACCTAGCAAGACATCAAGATCAGCAACTACATTTTTATCCTTTATTTCCCTAACCATCAATGTCTCTTGTAGCATCCTAACCATCAATGTCTCTTGATGACTCTTTACTGTAGTAGTTATTAGTTCTCCCTTTTTTAATGCACTGTTAGCCCAAGTCAATCCATGTCCTGCTTTCAACTGAAGAGAACATCAATACTCCTGAGCAGCCTGGCCCATGGGTTCTGAGAATCACCCTCTTAATTTTCCCATGCCTAAGGCTGAGAAAATCTAAATTTCCCTTGTGGTTTAATTCTTAGATTACATGTAGATTATCTTTTGCTGTTTTTGGAAAACTAATAAATGTGTAAATGATTCCATTTACTTACTACCAGCCTTGTAAAAAAATATATGTAAAGTTTTCAAAAGCTAAGTAACAATTTTGGGAGAATACATTTATTATTTATTAAATGATCTATCTAAGGAGAAAGGCTCTCCTCTGACTAATATTTATTGAAACTTATCAGAAATGGCAAATAAAAATTCTATGTTTAAATAGATACTGTTCAGTGAATATCAAAATTGCCTGAGGCTATAACATAAGAAGTTCTTCATGGTGTATGTTTCCTCCTGATGCACAAACCTGGATAATCTTTCTGTACTCTGAAGGAGAAGCCTCCATATTTACTTTCCTTGGTCATCCCTAACGACAAAAATCACTTCAGCTACTTCTGCATAACAACTAGACAAGCTCTTGGGTGTTATAACAACTTCTTAGGGACTATCAAATAACCATAAATTTCACAGCCCTGCATTTCATCCAGGAAAAAAGGTTCCTCTACCTTCTCTTAAGATGAAAGCTATCAAAGCAACACTAGATGCTTCTGCACTAGCTCTAGCTTTCTAGTTACCTCATTCTTCCTTATGAGTTATAGACATAGCACATTTTGAAAGCACATAATGCTTTCCAGCAAGTTAATTAATTTGTTACAAAATTCAATCGCTCTCTGCTCTTATTCCTATTCACCATGGCAACACTCTGAGTTTTGCTACCCTTTTGCCCTTAACCAAACAAGGTTAATTTTATGATTGCATTACCTTGGTTAGCAAGATGTGTTTTTATCAGGATTGTTAAAGATCCCTGCAGAGAAGAATGCAAACCCAATACTTCTTGTTGATAGCTCATGCCTCAAAATCAAAACTTCGAGTTCTCTAGTGAATGTGCAATCAGTGAACTAAATTTAATATCAGAATTTAGTCATCTGTCTATGTAGAATCATCCAGAGGGTCTCTATATCTTTGTGCCCAAACAAGAGCTTATGATCTAGCCAAGTTAGAGAATAAACATTCACATCAGTACCATGAATGCTTTGGAGTAGTACTGTGTACAGAGACACTTGTGAGTTTTAAGAGCTTTCTCATTTGTTCCAGAACCCTACCAAAAATGAACATATTGAAATTTTAGATATATTCCCATTTCCTATCTTTTATTTTAAAGTTTGTCCTTGTGCCATTTTAGTATATATGAATATATATATACACACATATATATTCCAGATATATATATATAATTATATATTTCTCATCTATAAATTTAACATATTATATTGTGCTTATTTTCACTTTGAAATTCATCTTAAATTTTCAAAGATTTTCAAAACTGTATATTTGCAAGGATAAAAGTTTCTATCTTGTTAAAATCTGCTAAGTCGTTGTAATAGTTAACTGTTGTGTCAACTCAACTAAGAACTGCCTAACTAATTGAATTAGAATAGTTGCAGGTTTGGGTGAAAGAATTTACTGAAGACTCACGTGGACCCTACCGGTCAGCTTGAGTGAAACCAACCAAAATGCTTGTAGGCTAAATGGAATAAGAGAAATAATTAAGGAAATGTATCTTCTGTTTCTTTAGAGGAGCCCTGGTCTTCACCTTTGCCTTGGATGTGAATCTTCTAGTTCTTCAGTATAGACTCTTCTGTCTCCTGGTATGGAACTGGGCAAGACTTTATAGTGAGCTTAAAGCTTTTGACCTGTCAATGGAAAATCAAATCTTTGAGTTTAAGATCTCCAACATAGGGATACTCTTTCAACTCTTCTATACTGGATTCTCCAGGCAGACATTTTCAGCCCAACTTGTAACTACCAATATATATATATATATATATATATATATATATATATATAATTTATAATTAAATATATATTAAATATATATAATTAAATAATATCATAATATTAAATATATTATAATATATAATATAATATTAAATATATATTATATATAATATTAAATTTATATCTAGTGAGCGCTGTCTCATATAGTCATTATTTAAAAACAATGATTCCTGCCTGACAAGCACAATGTACTGAGCTCAATTTCCAGTACTGGGAAAAGAAATGACAAGTATCATGATCATATTACAAATCATATGTATACATACATTTATAATATGGGTAGTTAAGTTTAAGTGAGATATTTATGTATATGGATAGTTTCCATCTGTGTTTCCTTATGCAACATATAAAATATTTCATGCATCATGATATACATATGAATACTCACCCATGTGACCATTTAAAATAATCAAATATACATATGTATGTGTAATTCATTTATACACATATAAGCACATATATACACATTTATAGAACACATGCATGCATGTATAACTAAAATAATATTTAAATATATAAACAATTAAAATGTATTTTAGTTCTAAATTTCTAATTATTTCTATCCCTATAAAATCATGTTGTTCTGATTATGCACATTTTAAAATATCATCCTATACATCAGTGTATGCTATTCATTTCTATTTAATTATATACACTAACTATCTGTTTGACTGTACTAGAAACTCCTAGAAGATAAGTACTATTGCTATGAAGAAACATTAAAGCCACAGGTTTTTGTTGTTGTTGTTTTATGTTCTGATAACCTGGGATAATACATTAATATATACAGATTTTGCTTAAAGCATCATTAAATCTTTTATTTTTCTTCATTATCTCCTAAAGCATGATTCAAAATTATTCAGTTTAAAAATAGTCACTTTTCCGAAAGTTTACGAATGCAAATTTATTATAATATAGACGCATATCATCTTCCACTAAATTATTTCTATTCTATATTAAAATATAAACAAGATAACAGTATGTTTATTAAGGGAAGGGTAATGCAACACATCTTACCATGAAAATCTGCAATTAGAGTAATATCTTTTTTAAATTCTAAGTTCTTTACTATTTTACCGAAAGCATAGATAACCCAGAGTTTCATGGGAAATATTTATACCTTGGCCAAATTTAAAAATTAAATATATATATATATATATATATATATATATATGGAAGTTACAATTTTCTCATCTATGCTCTATATTCTTATATGCTCTATACTCTATATTTTCGGCTCTATATTTGGCTTTAGTTCTAGGAGACATGAACTTTGACCAATACATTAAAATTAGTCTAATTAAAACTTCTAGTTATAGGAAATACTTGTAGATGCGTAAACATTAAAATACACCTGATATGAGTTTATTTTGACATTTAATGCAGGATGAAGTAGTTTTATAAATTCTTCATCAAGCAAATTTACTCTCAATACCATTGCAGTGTTTGTTCTCAATGTTTATAAATATTCATTTTCGAATATAAAAATATTATCTTTAGTTTTTATTAATTTGTTTATGCATTATTTCAATATTAATTTTAATGATTAAACTAATTGCTTTTTATTATTCCTTTTGAAGTCAGATATTAATAATTCTGTTTATTTTAGATAGACATATAATCTCTTAGAAGTACCACTTTACCTGGCAGAATTTATTGAATTTCTTTATTTAACTTGTATCAAATTTTCAGTTATAAACTATTCAATTTTCATAAAAAATAAAATCTTACTACATATTTTTGGAATTAACTTTCAAATATTATGTGGTCAGACTAAGTTCCAATAGGAAATTTTGCTGAAAAGCAAAGATTAATGAATGTTTAGGATGAAGGTTTTACTTTGCCTTATGGGCGGGTCTGGTAAGGCCTGTGGAGCTGGGGATTGAACTGCGGTATCCTGTGCCTCACTGTGTTTGTATAAGCAAGCACTAAAACAGCTGAGCTGTCTGGCAGGTGCTCCAATGTTTAGGATGACTACTGGTAATAGTAAGAGTCTTTACATTTCAAAAACTAGAAGATATAGGGCCAGGGAAATAGCTCAGTGGAATAAGTGCTTGCCTGGCAAGCACAAAGTCCTGAGTTGTCGGAAAAAAAAAACCCTACAAGACAGGATTTTGAACATTATTTTCATGTGGAAATAATTATCATTCAAGAATATACTTATATGGTTACCTTTATTTCAAAATTATAACATCTATATACCTATATATGTAAATTATATAGTATAGCCATATAGATTACATATTAGTGTATATGAAATTTAGATCATCATGTACTAGCTAAATAATTTTAATTTAAAAAGATGAAGAAGAAAGAAAATAGATATGTGTGCTAATACATATAGATATATGTACCATATAGATCAGAAAATGTATATTCCCCTTGCACTTTCTAGGCATCAAAAAAAGATAATCTGTTTTGGCAAACATTATAACTAAGTAGTGAGGACAATTTATTATGAAATACATGAGCAGAAGCAATATGGTTTATTTCTTATTATCCTCTGTGAAAATATCCAGAGAAATGTTCAGTCTTTGTCCTTATATTCCTCAGAACATTCTGGATACTATGGGATGGAGTGAAAATTGAAATTAGTTTTTCAGGGTATTGTCTCAAATCCAGGATCTCATTAACAGTAGACAAGTACTCCCCATATTTGCGGTAGTAAATAAGGATAAGAGTACTTGATTGTTTTAGTTTGCATTGGCAATGTACTCACAAAGTTTCATGCGTTTAGAATCTGATCAGAAGCTGTAAGTTGTATGCTAATTAGTGGATTCATTAATTATGAGTTCAGTAGCTCAACATGCTCTCAGTAGGTAACTCCTAGCTGTAGGTGAGTCACTGGGAGCACAATTTCAAGATGTGTGCTATTGTCCCGACCCTCCACCTTTCCTCTTTGCTTCTTGAGTACCATGGTATGAACATTTGTTCTTTCCAGGTGCTTTCACCTTGCAATTTCTGCTTTAGTGCTAGCTGATTTTGGACTTAAGCCATGGATAATTATGAAGAAATAAACATTTTGCTATTTAAGTGGCAGATGTTAGATGTTTTGTCCTAGTGACTGAAAAGTGACAGACACAAGTGCAGCTTTTGGTGAGAATGTATTTCATCACGTGGTTTAGAAACTTGGAACTGCTTTAGGAGAGGAAAATGGAAAGATTTGGGGGAGCAAGTTAGAGTGAACTTAAAATGATGCACATTGAAATTAGTGAGACATTCTATTCAGAACTCAGAAAACTGGAATGCAGATAAGAATGCAGACAATATAGTCCACACTCATTTGATTTCCTATGGTAATGAGAACTCTATGACTTACAAGAAGTCATGCATGTTATATTTTGGCAATGAACATGTCTACATTTTGTCTATGTCTAACACTGTGTGAGACTTTTTAAAGGTTGAAATTAGTTAATCTGAGGGAGGAAATTTCAAGTCAGCCCATTGTTCATGTTGTAGCATAGGTGCTGTTGGCTGCTTTAGCCAAATCTACAGTAAAATCATTAACAAAAAGAAGATGTAAAATGGTTTCAGTTTTATGCATGAAAATACATGAAATGCATGAATAGCTGGAGATAGGAAAAGCTGGTTGCTACAAAGATTAACATTAAAACGAAGGCAAATATTTTTCATCAGAACAATAGGCAATAATTGTGCAATTCATCTGTGGAATCAGAAAGACCCCACAGTTTACTGGATCAAGGCTGTAAAACAGCAACATTTGCCCCAGGGTCTGTTGCTCCCCAGGGATTTCCTAGAGAATTGATTCTCTAGGAATCGTTTTCACATGGTCATCTATCCAAGCACTTACACCCCACTGTTTCCATTATCCAAAATGCCTTAGCTACTGCTTGAGCTGGGGCCAGACCCTGGCAGCATCCATATGTTGCTGGTTTTATAGGAATGCAGAATGCAACAGTTATGGTGTCACAGAGACTTCTGTCCAGAGTTTAAGACAAGACCTGTGAACTTAGGCTGTCTGTATCCGATAGGTCAATGTATAAGCTATGAAAATGAGACTGAAAAGCATTGGGCAACCCAAAAAATTGGAGATGCAAGCAATATGGTGTGTCTGCTGAAGAAGGTTACATGAAAAAAATTGAAATAACCAAAGGGGACATGTGGGTTGGAACCAGCAAGATTATAGGGATAAAGCCCTATGAGGGTTTTATCCAAACCCAAACCTCTTGGACTTCACATCTAACCATAACCAACTTTGAATGCCAAATATAAAAATATAGAAGCTAATGTTTGCCCTGCTTGGTTTTGGTCTGGAGGTTTTCCTATTCCTTTCTATCCCTGTCTCCTCTCTATTGGGATGGGACCGTATACCCTCTGCAGTATGTTGCAATTGTTTAACTTCTTTATTCATCATGGACTCAAAATTAAGAGTTAATCTGGATTCTTAGAGATGATTTAGTTCTTGGACTTTTCGTCAATGATGAAAATGTTATAATTTGGCAACAATTAGAGATGTACTCAATGTATTTTGTATTATAAAATGAACACAAGCCTTTTAAAAGATATGGGCAAATATCTTGTATAACTAAAATGTCTCCCAAGAGCTGATGAGATAGCTCAGCTGAATAAGCACTTTCCTAGGCAAGCACAGGGATCAGGGGTTCAATCCCTGGCACACCAGCCCCACCCCTGGGCACACTCAACTAGTCATAGAGACCAGGTGTGTCAGGTGTGGTTGCATGCACTTGTAATCCCAACACTGGGGAGGCTGAAAACAGAAAGTTGACTATGACTTGAGCTGAGACATGAGACCCTGTACCAAATACAAAGCAAACAAAGAAACAAAAAACAAAAATAAAATGTCTCCCAAAAGGCTCCCATGTTGGTAGGGCTGGCCAAATAGCTCAGCAGATTAAAGCACCTGCAAGCAGGTGCAGAGCATGGGCGTTCTATCCCTGGGCCTGCCATGTGGGCCATGCTGCCAGGGTGTGCTGAGACTGCTACTGAGACTGGGTGTGGTGGTGCGCACCTGTAACCCCAGCTCTTGGGAGGCTCTAAACAGGTGGGAAAAAAAAGAGGTTCCCGTGGTGAGAAGATGATTTTGATCATGGAGGCCTAATGCTCATTGATGGATTCATCTATCCATTAGTTCAGAAGTAAATGTGCTTTTATGAGGTGAGCCTAATTGTAAGTGACTCACCTGGACAGGACCCACAAGTACTTATCCCAGTTTCAGCTTCTGCTTTTTTTGGCTGCTTTCTGGCTGTCATGTGATAACTGTCTTTCTTCCACCAGGCGTTTCCAACATGCTATTTATGCCTGGGACTCACCTTACTTTGGACTTCATCTACTAGACTTCAACTACTAGAAATTCTGAGCCAAACGCTCTTCTCCTTTTACTTGTAGATGTTCTAGTGATGGGAAAGCAACTAAAACACTGATTTAACTATTAGTTGATATGTACTTGTCATAGAAAATCACATGCTCCTTCATTAGTTGTAAAACATTTTTATGTTTTTATGCTTGTTAAAAAAAGAAACGATGGAAATAGACACAAGATTACTGACTGGTTTCCACCATAATTTGTATGAGTAGGAAGCACATCTTTAATTTGTTAATTGGCTGAAAAATTCTGAAATTTGTCACTATAGGTGTTTCTAGCCTCTTATAACTAAACTGTAGCTTAGAATTTATCATTTAAAATAGATATTTTCGATCAATCAATGATATGTTAAAAGAACGCAAAGTGTAAGTAGTTTAGAAGGAAAAATGTATCAATAGGATGTTATAAAATATGCTTTATTAAAAATTGTTTTGCAAAATCGAGTTTAAAATGAATGTATTTTGCTTTAGTTCCTAAATTTTTTGTTGTTGTACATTTAACAATTTCCAAATGCATTAAGATGTTTAATAATAATAATAATGTTTAATAATATACTTTATAGAAAATGTTTATTTATGTGTATAATTTTCTTCTCAGAAAATTTATGACAAATTATAACTACATGGAATGTATCCCTCCATACAAAAATGACAACTCTACCATTAGTACCATCAGCACAGGAGTAGGAAAATCAGTGAATTTCTCTCCCATTTTCATTTTAATTAACATATCTAATTTTTTTAGTGTTAACAAAAAACACATGTGACATTATTAAACTATTTTAACAAGAATGAATGACAAATAAAGAGATTTGAAAATAAAAATGGTAATAGTTATTAATTTTAAGCAAAATGAACTAAAGCTTAATAGATTTTAAAGGAGAAAAATGAAAAGGATCAATGCTACATTGAGAAACAGAAAAATATGAAATGTAATAAGACAGAATTGAAGGACAGAGGTGCAAAGAGCAAAAACTAGAAGTGGAAAGTATTCATTTATATCTAGAGAATGACAGGAAGTGTGATTTAACACATGGATTTTTTCATCAAATTTATTGCTTGTATTTGATCATTTTTATGTAACTTTCTATGTTTCCTGCATGGTATTACAACTCTTACTCTATTTTCCTTTAGGTCTTTAATATTTATTATTCATATATTTATAATATTAAAAATCAATAACTTGCATTATTTATTTTTCTACTTCATAATTTAATATAAAAATTAGTAACAGAACTTCTTTTTTGCAGTACCAGGGATTGAACTCAAGACTCTGCACTTGCCAGGAAAGCACTTATCCTATTGAGCTATCTCATCAGGTCCAATAGGTTAAGAAATAAATATTTGTAAAGAAATAAAGATTTGCTCTGGTTTTGTTATACCAGGTATATTTCTCAGAATGATTAATTCATAGAGGTATTTCCTTCAGAGGAAGCAAGGGGTTTAGATTAGGAGAAAAATAAAACCGAACACTTTGGCACCATGTGAACAATGTCATTAATATAATTTATTAAATTAAAATGTATATGTAAAACACACAAGATGTGGTTTTAGTCTCTGTAGAAGTAACAAGCCACTGGAAAAAAAAATAGGTCTGATAATGGTCAAACCTATTCAATGTCTGTTTCAAGTTCTGTATAATTTAAAAGCTGGCAGTCACAGGAGGTACAGAGAAATTAAATATTTATTATAACTTTGAAGTATTGGACACTTTTAAAGAGATAGAAAGGCCAAATATATGAAATATACTGTAGGAAGTACTGTACAGGATCATTTTAATGAATAATGTTAGCTAATAGCTTTACTAAAGTGAGTCATCCGTCAGCACCTGTAGTGGATTGTTAACTGGTAGTCAACTGGTTACACCCAGCTGAATGGAACTAGCATGGTGCCTGTTGAAGGTAGCCCACCTGAAGATTGCTGCCAGCAGCATAAGAGCCAGAATTGAAGAAGCTCCTGAGGGGCCGTGAAGGAAGAGTTTTGGAGAAGCAGTTGGAGCTTTTGGAAGCTGCTGGCTCATTCTTGGGCTATTCTGCTGGATGACCTTGTCAAGATGGCTTTCCTGGTGAACTTGTTTGTTCTTGTCAGAAGAGGAGCTTGGGACTTCCATAGTCACTGAGAATGGCTATGGCTCGTTTTAGGGGAGCTCTGGTACTCATGTTGAGCATCACTTTCTGATTCCAGAGGGGAAGCTAGTGCAATGCTTAGTCTCCTGGAGAGATTTGTCACATTGGCTTTCCTAATGGGAACTCAACTTTCTTTATTGGTGGGGGAGTTCTTGGAACCTCACTATTGTGCATGATGAATGTGGTACTTTTGGGGAGACCTCTGGTGCTTACATTGAGCATGGCTTCCTAGCTCAAGTTCAGCTCCCTCAGCCTGCTAGCACAGAGCCTTCATTTCACTGGTATAGAATTTGTGGCTCCCACCACTCACCTTTGAAACTTTCCAGTGCAGATCCATGAAGCAGGACTGCTTGACACACTGTTGTTGGCTTTAGATCTCCACTTGGATTTGAAAAGACACTGTTATGGGCTAGACTGGACTCGGCTGGATTTTTTAGTGTTTGGTGTGTTGACATATTTCCTATAGTCTTGTATAGGATTATTTGGGCGATTCTAAAATAATCTTATAAAACATGTCGTATATTGTATTGTTTCCCTGCAAAACCTCAAAGCAGACAGCATCCACACTCCTGAATACTGACCTTGCAATTATGGAACAAAATAGTCATCTAAGTAATTTATTAGATTCCACTTCTAAGTAAAAAGACTGCCTCAGAACCTGACAATGGAAAATTTGTGGTCTTTAGTGCTTGTCAAACTAATTACTGTAGTGTCCATTTCTTTGATGTTAAAGTGAATGGAGAACTTGTCAAAAACTAGGGATATTTTTCTGTTACTTTACTGTGGAGAAAGGAGAGATCAAAACATAATATTTTTGGGCCAGTGAGATATCTCAGTGGACTAAGCACCTGCTTTAGCAAGTGCATTGACCAAGGTTCAATCCCTAGGTTTGCATGCTGTGCTGGCCCCACCCTTGGGGCATGCTGAGCTGGCAACAAAGTTCAGGCATGGTGGCATACAACTGCAATCCCAGGGCTGCGGATGTTGAAAATGGGAGGAATACTATGAGTCTGATCTGTGTAGTTAGACCCTGTACCAAATACACAAATAGAAAAAATATTTCTTTAGATAACTCTTATTCACCGAAATAATTGATGATTTCTACAATAAGCTACTTATATTTTACTGTCCATGTCTTAGTTACTTTTTAGTCGTTGCTGGGACAAATACCCAATACTCAAAATGAAGGAAGGAAAGGTTTATTTAGCTCACAG
>NDGN011362763.1:0-13313 GCA_002564285.1 Tympanoctomys barrerae | reverse complement strand
TGATTCTCCTTAGGCACACTCTACATCATTGATCACTTTTCTATGTGGCCCCATAATCTCCTTGATCAGGAAATTTGGAACACCACTGATTTATAGTATGTTACAGTACAGGTTATTTTATGTCCTAAGTCCTCAGTGACCTTAAAGGGCTAGGGCCACAATGTTGGCTACACTTGTAGCCCATTTTTTCTCTAATTTTTGGTCTGCAAACTTGTTTTTAATCTTTCAGAAGAGAAGCTTAAAGGTATTTTTACCCTATAACATAGGCAGTTGAGCCTCACTATCTGTATGAATATCAAACATTTTAGATATAACATGGCACAGGTATTTTCCATCAAGTATTGATATATTAAACTTTAAATATCTACAGAATATGAAGAAAAAAATAAAAAATAATTGTGTAATACTAGGTCCATACTTGTAATGCCTGTCATTCTGGTCTTCTGAATATGTACTACTTCTAATATAATATCAATTACTGCTATACTGTCTCTCAAGTAAATGTTTGTTTAAAAAAAAGAGTAATAAATGAAAACAAGTGACAAGAAAAAAAATGTCATAGGACTGTCCTGCTACAATGCTGCATATGTTTAGATTTCTAAATTTCTGTGTAACAATATGTAATTGTTTACCTTGACTTTTAAATTGCCATGCAAACGGGACTTCCAATGCAATAATAGATACTCGTAGTGTTTTGAGGCCTAAGAATGCCTCTTTGAAATATTTGACTGAAGGATAGTATGAAACTATTATTTCTGGAAATCGTTCAGCTGGTTAAACCAGAGCCTTGCCAAAAAGCCAAGGCCAGCCTAGCTCTCCAGTCTCTGTCACCTGACAGTGTATGTTTCTAAAATGCATAATGAGGGAATAGAAAGAAATGATATTTTCTTCACAGATATTATATCAATCTATTTTTCCTCTAAAATATATAAAAAAGAATAAGCACATTTACCCTTGAACAAGACTTGAAATAGACTCTAAGTAAGTGAGTGCACACAGTGTGTTCATTGTTTCCCATACTCTTCAGAACAGTCCATAAACATCTGAAGATCCAGTTCTGTTTTCTTTTTCTGGGTCTCAGTGTGCACCTTTCGAAGTGGTGGTATTACATGAAGTCATCTAAATTAGTGCGAGAGCTTTCTGCTCAACAAAGCCGGAGGAGAAGTTCAGATTTACACTTTTTCCAGTAATTCTTTCAAATCTAGCCTCTGTATGTTGGAGTGAGACTTCACAGATGACAGCAGGTCTTAGGTCCTTGGTGGTCTGTCTACTTTAGCTAGATTTTACACAGTACCCACTATCATCGCTTCCATGCCTAATAATATCAGTCACAAGAGAAAGAAAGCACATGAAGAACAAGCCATTGGTGGGCAGGACTAGAGTCTTATGGTGACACTGAATGAGGGTGGGCTGGACAAAGATGCTTTAGGAGCCGTGAAGATTGAGAAGAGGTTGCCGAGGAGATAGCTCAGTAGAATAAGCACTTGCTTTGCAAGCGCAGGGTCCTGAGTTCAATCCCCGGTACTGGANAAAAAAAAAAAAAAAAGATTGGGAAGAGGTAGAAAGGAGATTGAGAGGAACGTGGAGACAGTGATATTCTGCCCCACCACTTTTCCCCTAAACAATGAGCTTTTGAAGTTCAAAATAGTTGCTCACTTTGGCCACAGAGGACAGATTCTCAGTCCAATGAGTCAAATTTACATAAAGTATACTGGAACAAAAGATTTGAGTTTCACCTTTCTCTGCAACTTTTCCAGTATGAAAATGAGGACTGGAAATGTAATGCACATTTTTTTCTCTCTGAATAACTATCACAAAAGAACTTCACAAACTGTGTCAGGTATCAAGAACCTAAAACAAATCTTGTACTTGGGAAATCTTTTTTTTTAAATGTAATTTGATTTGTTTGGCTGTGATAGATAAAAGAACAAAACAAAGGGAGCATTTTCTTTTCCGAGCTCAGGTTATATTGATGCATTATGTATAAACATAATTCTTTTAATGTTTCATGCAAAATGTTAATTGTTCATCATTTTTAAAATGACATTCAAGGCAGTCAAAATAATTTGGATATCTTTTCTGACTTACCCAACTTTAAACAAGTAAGTCTTTTGTAATGTTTATTATATTTCGCTTAACATTAATGAAAAGTGAATACAAGAAATTCAAGACATGTAAGGTTTGGGAAAATTGCTTCCTATTAGAACATTCATGAAATACTCATCTATAAGATTCCTTCATACATTAACTTTCTTTCCCACATGATGAATTTGCTGCAGATGAAGTGATTAAACTTTTTGTACTTAAAATTTTGAAGGTGAACACATAGGTAATTATTACTCTATTAGCATAATTTCAGCAGTTTATAGACTATACAATTTGGATTCTGCTGTTTAGCTTGGGCTACCATAAAATAATTTGGGGTTTTTAATGACACAGAAACATTTCTCAAGGTTAGCTTTTCCAAACAGAAAGTTGAGTGTTACAAATTCCACCTCCCACAGGACAGAATTCACATCCATTGGTCAGGGGCAAATACTCCTGGCTCTGTGTCTTCAGTCACTTTGTGCCATTCCTCCAAGAGGCAGCCAAAGGTAAGTTTTCACACTTGCTCTCTTCAAGGGTTAGAATTTTTTTCTCTACTTTTCCAACTTTTTAAAAAAATAATTAAACTTGCCTTAATATCTCCCTGTGAAATTTGATCCAATATGTTTGGTTTAACTTTGTTGTTGACTTTGTTTGTGTGTTATTTTTGGAATAACCAACATTTTGAATTTGCTTAAGCATTAATAACAGAGAAAATATTTGATCTTAGTAGTCACAACATGCCAATAAAATTATAGTGGTTTCCAATATATTTCTTAAATCAAGAGCCCAAACACAGACCACAACTTTTGGCAATAGACACAGTTAGTAGTGATTGATATTGATGAAAATATTATGCAAGAAGAGAAAATACTGATCGTATTGGCATTTTAAAATATGCTAATGACTACATGGCATCAAGCATTTTTAATGTCTTTTTCAGGTAGATATTCTAAGCTTTTAAATATATATAAAGTTCCATCCTATTATAGAGTGGGTGAGAAACAAAAGTTTCAATTGAGAAACTATGTTAACTATTAACAGTGACTTGAGAGGCATGCATTTCTACACTTAAGATACATAGATGCTTTTCGTATTTCTCTGATTCTCTGAGACTGTTGTTGCTGATAGTTCTAGGGCATATGGTAAGTGCAAGTAAACTCAGATATGTGGCTATTGATAATCAAATGTAAAGTAGGAAGAAAAAAATTGGCAAAGGTACAATTTCTTTGAAAGTAAGAGTGGTCAGAATCATACAAGTAAAGCACTGTTTGAGCTTAGTAACCACTGTTAATACTACCCACCTGAGTATGGGAAGATGGTTAGTGGGTGCTGCGCAAATCATTCTATTTCGTTAAGTAAGACTAGGTGGGCAATGTCCTGGAACAGTTCCAAATCTGTAGTCATGCAAAGCCCGGTGCAAGATAAAGTGACATAGAGGCTTAGTTTATTCAGTGTGAATCAAAAATTCATTTGAAGAAAGTATAGTAGGGAATAAAAAGGGGTTCCTTGTACTGCCTCTTATTCTCAGAGGAATTTCATATCCTTCTGCCTGAACCTGCTTCATAAAGCCTTTCTTTCAAAAACTGAAGGTCAGTTTGCCTGGTAGTGCACAAAGCTACAAAAGCAATATTTGCTATGAATTAATTTTTACACATGTACATGAGTGCTAACACCTCATATACTGATTTTTAAAGTAAAATAATTGTGTCAAAAATATTTTACAATTGAGCCCTTTGATAAACAGATTTATAACACATTGCCTGCTTAAAAAGTGATGATTATGAATGCTTTTTAAATATTTATAACTAAGCATAAGCTTTTGCCTTGAACTAGAATATATTTGAGAGAATAAATACAGAGAAAGAATAGTTAAATATAAGATCTTAAGAACCCCACAACTGTATCTTACAGGGGAAAGTGAGAATTATACTTATTAATGAATTATAAAAAATACATTCTCTAAACCTGATTAATTCCTTTTCTAATAGACACTTTCCAAATATTGGCTTTTAGACAAATATTCATCTTGATTCTGAGTGTACACTTGTGACAGCTATTAAGAATCAAAATAGAATACTAAGGACTAATAGAAAACAGCTTTTGCTTAGTGCATGAAATATTAATTTATGTATATATTAAATTATGCATGTATTTATATGCTCTAAGACAGCAAAAAATTTATAGGTTCAAACATTTCATTGTTTTGGAACTACCTAGGCTTGAATGTGTGTGAAAGAGTTATGAGTACTAGCTGTATGACTGACAGTTGCATTTTCATCATTTACAAGGGAATCTGACACTTGTAGACATTGTTATCACTAACCTCGTCTTTAACCCTGTATCTCAGAATTGCTAAAAGAGAGGCCGAGGAGATAGCTCAGTAGAATAAGTGTTTGCCTGGCAAGCACAAGGGCCTGAGCTCAATCCCCGGTTCTGAAAAAAAAAATGATGAAAGAATCTTAGCACATTTTAAATGTCAACAGTCTTAAAGGATATACTTTTATAAACACATAAATCACTATTCTTCTACATCTTTGAGTCACTGGCTTTCTGCATCTTCCTTTCTTTATTTTTTCCCCTTAAAATTAATTTTACCATAATTAAGATATCGACGGCAAAAATGTGAATAAGGTTGTACATTGATATCAAACTTCATACATTACCCACAAAAAGAAAGCCACAAGCTTGACTTCTTTACTGCTGTCATGAATTTAGCATTCCTATTGATAGCAAATTATTTGTAAACTATTGCCAATTAAGTATGTTTTCATAGTTTATGAGAAGGAGATTTTGAAAGATGAAAATGTTAGCCCGACTTGTTGTTGGACTTCTCATGCTTGGTGCTGCTTCGACTGCTCCAACCCCGGAGGACATCAACTACAACTCCGAAACCTATGATGCCACCCTGGATAACTCCTACAACTACGAAGACATTGCCATCGGGCAAGCACAGGTACCTGACGTTCCCCACTCTTGAGAGGTTGAAAAGCATTTCATGAGGGATGGTTGGGTCTGTCCCCTCCAAATAGATTTTTGTCTATTTTTAGAGAAGTTTTCTCTTAATCATTTCACATCAACCTTTTCTACAGAACATAGTCAATGTTTTAGAGGTTAGCATGGAAAGACTTTTGCTTTCCTGCACTTCCCTGGCGTTTTTGTCAAGTCTCAGTACCAAAGTGAAGAAAAAGAAAGAAATAGGATTTTATCTTATGGTGTAGCAGAACAAGTTAGAGGAAAGAAAAAGGCAGTCAGGAAGAAGGAATTATTAAACTCTCTCTCTCTCTCTCTCTCTCTCTCTNTATATATATATATATATATATATATATATATATACATATATCTGGAGTTGGAAAATTAAGGGGAAGGAGGAAAGATTCAAATACATTAGAAGGAATCAGAAGGAATTAGAGATGTGAGACAAGAGGAGAGTTGAAGCTGTACTGCGCTCAGGACTGAGTCCGCCTCCTGGACTAACCATCTCGCCAGGGCCAAGGCAGGCATGGGCAAGGTTGCAAGCCTGCACCTAAACCTGATATCACGACTTCATAATTAAATACAAGATGGTTCACACAACTAGAAGATACAGGATAATTCTCATCAATCAGAACACAGATCTCGAAGTGCTGAAGTGCAATTAATATGCAATATTACAAACTATAAATTAACAAAAAGGAAGTTACATCCCCTTTAAAGGGTCAGGACACATTTTTGGGAAGCCTTTCTCATAATAAATTTTCTTAGAGTAATTTATTTTGATAACCAGGGATACAAACATTTAGATAAAATCATACATAATTAAATTTTATGAAATTTAGGTGTATGCTATATTTATTAAGAAGATGTTATAAACATCCAGTGTGAGTCACATTGTCTCTGTCTCTGCCTCTCTGTGTGTCTGTCTCTGTCTCTGTCTCTGTCTCTCTCTCTATATATATGTTATATATATACTTCTATAAGTATATATATATATTTATATATACTTCTATAAGTATATATATAAGTGTATATGCTTATATATATGTATATATATACTTCTTCTCATTCTTTCTACCTGATTTTCCCTTAATATTTCTTATTTTCCTTATTTAATAAAATTTCAGATTCAAAACGAGATCACTTTTCTTTTGTAAAGTTGACTGCAGCTATTTTATAATTTTTGTTAATACTCACCATATGATTAATTTCACAAGATTTGAAGGGAAGAATGTTGTGACCAGGTCACACTATGTAGTCTAGGCTGGCTTTGAACTCAGGGGAAATCCTCCTGCCTCAGCCTCCTAAGTGCTGAAATTCTTCCTGCCGTCAAGAAATTGAAGCTAGGGCTGGCCAAATAGCTGGATTAAAGTGCTTGCAAACAGGCACAGGTGCCAGGGGCTCGATACTTGGGCCTGCTGTGCTGGCCCAGCCCCTGGGGTGCACTGAGATGGCAAGTGAGACTGGGCATGGTAGTGAGCACCTGTAATCCCAGCACTTGGGAGGCTTTAAACAGGAGAATCACTATAAGTCCAATCTCATAGTGAGACCCTAAACACCCTATAGACCCTTCCCTAAAGTACAGAAAGAAAATAAGTTTAAGCTAATAAAAATATCTGTGTAAAGATGACTTGATATACAGCCTTTCTCCAGTACTTGCATATTCCTTAATAACAAACTCTCTAGAATATGATAAATACGTGTCACTATGTCCTTACATTTTCTAGGTTTCACCTCATGGAAACAGCCATAGTTATTCACAGAATTTTATCTTGGCAAATAAAGTCCTAGAAAAAATCAGAATCTTAAGCAACTGTCCAATCCACACAGCTACTAACATTTGTGGTGTTTTTCTGAAATATATTATTTAGTTCTGATTTAGAAAAGTGTAGCAAAAATTTCATCACTGGCAAGCTGGCTTACAGGGATACAATACAGACAGATACAGATATGCATATGTTATAATGACAAATACATTTTAAATGGTGAAGCATGCATTATTTAATTTTTAAAAGCATATTTACAAGCTTAATTAAGTATCAAATGATAATCATCCAACCAACCTACTCACATATTACATAGAGGAAATTTTAAACACAGTAAGGTTGATGAAAGCTGATACAAGGACTCAGATTTGAAACTTTGGCTTAGATATTAACAAAGTATTATTGAAAATTTTATACACAAACCACTACTGTAAACATTATGGAATGATGTGAAATAATGCCAACAAATCTGTTAGTAGACTTTTATCAAATGGTAATAATTGCATGGGTTTCTTGAATACAATCTTAGAGGCTCAGATTTTGGTGTTACCTGATAAGCTTATTTATCTCATCTGTATTGAGGCAAACTGTCCTGATTGTCTTAAGGCTGCATGGGCATTTCTGAGTGAATATGGTAAACATCTATTAAGGTACAGATGATTTGAAAAATGTCACAGTGACCCAAGAATACAGGATAGTATGATGATCAGGGTCTTTGGGTTTTTACCATCAATGCCAAGGGTATGATTCCGTCGCAGCTTGCAATTTATCATATCTGTGAAAAAGCCAACCATATATTCTAAAATTATGAATTCATGGGAGAACTGAATAGTACTTCCCAAATAAATTTCAGTTTCTTTCTGATAGATTGTAAGACATGGCATCACGGAATATTATATTAGGCCTTTGGTGCAGGCTTTGGCTAATAGATCTTGAAAAGTTTTGAAATATAAATTAGGTACAATTCCAACATGTCACATGAGGTCTGTCTTCTGCCTTGTTCAGGCCTGGTATAAGACATAGATATCCTCGGTGTCCTAGGGTATCATTGTTAGAATTATAACCACACAGTAATTAATTTTATTTTATTCTATTTTTTAAATGTATTTGGTACAGGTTGTCACTATGCAGCTCGGACTTGTAATGATTCTCCTGTTTCAGCCTTCCCAGTGCTGACATTACAGGCGCGCACCACCATGCCTGGCATCAGTGGCCCTCAAGGCCCTCCTCGTGGGGGAGCCAGTACAGCATGTGGTACCAGAGATCAAACCCAGGTCTTTTCCCTTGCCTAGGCAGATGCTTAGACTCCTGAGCTATTTCTGCAGCCTAAGCACACAATAATTATTTATGAAGGTGTAGAAGAGAGATTTTTCTAAGATCTCAGTGTTAGTTTTCAAGTTTTAAGGAGTTTGCTTATTTTCTGGGCTCTATACTTTATAACTGGCAGTGCATATTATTTTGTCTGGCCTGCTTAGAAGACCCAGTTTTGCCCCATTCTTGCCTGGTTTCGTCTGATTTTCTCCACTATTTTCCTATCAACCCACCTCCTGTGTACAGATTTTTGAAGTGCGATCATACATTGTTCTAAAATGGTCTCTTCTTTCCTGAGATGAGCCAGAATACATATTTCTAATTAAATAACAATGACAGAAAATAAAATAGTATCAGTACAAACTGACCACAGGCAGGGTCCTGCTGCCCAGTTGGCTGCCCCACCCCCTCCATGGAGCCTTCATGAAGAGGCCAAACAGCTAAGTAGTTTAAAAGCATCCGTACTGAAAAAGAACCCTCATTGAAGTCAATTAATTGATATTGAGAAATCATGGCAATTAGAGAAGAAGTTACAATGTTCTTCAAATAAAAGAAAATCAAATTTGGCAAAGTTGGAAGAAAGGGCAAGAGCTCAGTGAAAGCCGTCCTATCTATTAATAATGGAGGAAAGCTTTCTTTTCTCCTGTTATCATTGTAATACGATGCATAAAGTGATGTTAGAATTGGTGTGGATACACTGTAACACTAGAAATTGCTGGAGAAGAATCAAGTTAATTCTATACTATTTGTAGATACCAAGGTCCTTTTTATATGAAAGGATCTTAGCATTAGGCTTTCTAAATGTAATGCTTTATTAAGCTTTGTTAAAGGAAAGTTTGAACAATTATATATGTATTTTATGGGCAAGATATTTCTACTATTATTTCCTCTATTGACAACAAATATTCACTGCTTTATCTCTTTATTTGTGTTATGTTTATCTTTGGTTAATTTGTACAGTATGTTACAGTTTCAAACATATGCTTTGCATTTCCAACATCTCATAGCTGAAGAAGAGATTTTTTAACTTCAACAACATGAGTTAAATATTCTTTTGTGGGATGTTATAAAAAATAAAAGCTAATCTCTCTATTAAATATGCCCTAGAGAAAGAGAGAAAATAATTCAGTAGAAGATTTTAGTATAAGTGTCTGATTGATTCTCAGTATGATTTTTAAAACAGTGTTGAACGATTTGTCTCTCATTTTAAACCAGAAATAATGAAGCAACAAAAAATATGTGATCATATAAATTCATTCAGTAAAAGAACACTGATAGGCTTTGCCAGTGAGTTATCTGTATTTATGCTATATATAATTTATAATGTCTTAAATATAAACTAATTCAAACTATCCTTGGAAAGAAGATATCATTTGTCATACTGAATAAGAATTATTGGGGCTAAGAATTTTGTTCAATATCATTTAGAAAGCTACAGAGTAAAATATAAACCAGATTTTTTTAAACATGAAAGGAGAAAGTCTGACACTAAAAGCCTTCGTTATTTTTCATCTGCTTCTCTCTAACCTTGACTTTTTTTAACTCTGTCCAATATTAAGGTTTCTTTTCCTCTGAAATTGAGTGATTTGATTATTAGAAATCAGAGAAAAACAATAATTTTCAAATGATTATAATAAACACAATCTCCAAACATCTCCTTAGCTGTCAAAGTCTTTACGGGAGCAAGTGGTAAGATGGCCCCTTTAACTTAAAGCCACTTTGTCATAAGTAGGATTCAGCAATCTTTGCCAGAAGCATTTCTTTCTCATCCATTTTAAGATAAAGTAGAAAATAAAACACAGCTTCCATTGCCAGATGTACATGCTCACATTCTTTTGGATAATTAATACGGATCATTTTTAAAACCTTGAGCACCAGGCTTGTGTTCAAACAGAATTCTATTATGTTTAAAGTATCTCCGTGCCAGTATTTTAACCCATCACTAGTGAGCCAAAGTTGCACAACCTTCTAACACTTTTGGAAGTGAACTTTTGTCATGATGTTACAATGAGGAGTTATTTGAAGATTTTTTTTTTCCTGTCTTTGCAGAAGAAGTCGGAAGACAGGTTAAGTTGAAAATTGTATTTCCTTTAATGAAAATCTTGGAATGCACTTGAATAAACCTCCAAATGACACCCAGGATTTCTGCTGAAGTCCTCTGTTGACTGGCATGGAATTGATTGGCAAGGAAATGGTTTAAAGTAAACAAAGAAAGAGGGGAGGAAGACCACTCCTGACTCTGGTTTCACCTAGACAGGTGGACCATTAACCCATTAATGCCCAAGGCTGCAATTTTTTGAATTTCTGCATGAAATTCATATACGTTACCTAGAAATACTGAAGGAACAAGAATTTGAAGAGAAAACAATTATTATGCTCTGTAGATACTTGACTTGAGAAACTTATTACAAAAGAAAATGACCAGCCACTTCATGGTCTCTATGGCTTCCTGTATCAAAATGAAATATTTTTCCCTTCTATGTTTGAGTTGTGAAGCTATCCATTGAACCTGATCTTAGACGTCAGCCTCCAATCTGCAAGCTAAATTAGTGTCTTGTCCTTATATACTACTTGGCTTCAAGGATTTGGTTACAGCAATGAAAAGTGAAATGTCACTTTTACAAAATGTCCTAAAAATTATAGTCTGAATATATTCAAATTAAAATGGATTGGAAACAAAACTTAGTATTTTTTGCTTTCTAATTCCTTTTGCTTCAACTCAGCTATTGTTCTTAGTGTTTGAGTCAAATTGGGTTCACAGAACATACATTTATAGTTCTCACATATACAGTCATAGATTCTTAAGTGGCATATAAATTATATTATTTCAATATCTAGCCTCCTATGAGCTTCATATTTAAGGAGAAAGAAGGCTTAATCACACACAATCATAACACAACACTGATTCTGTCTTATCACTTTTTTTTTTTTTTTTTTCGGAACCGGGGATTGAACTCAGGTCCTTGCGCTTTCCAGGGAAGTGCTTATTCAACTGAGCCAACTCCCCGGCCCATATCATATCACATGTAAAGAACAAATTAATGCTGAGTTCCTAAAATTGTTATATTTAAGCAAAAGTATATCCCCAGAAAACATTACATAGTGTTGTCAGAAATCTAAGAAGAGAACCAGAGAAAACCGTGGAAAGTCATAAATTCGAACAAATCATTCTTGCTTTCTTCTCTCACAAAAGTTGGTAAACTAGTGTCCATCACCTGTGGTCTACCCTCAAGCACAATCTGGATGAGCGTCTACCAGAATTTAAATTATGACCTCGCGTTTTTCCAGTCTTAGGGTAGTGTTTCTATACTAGTGCTCACTGAAAGGGAAGTACGAGCACCACCTGGGAGCCGGTACTAACACAAGTGCTTGGATCTTACTCAAGATCAAGGAATCAGAAGCTCTGAGGGAGGCGGGGGTGGGGGGCACACTTAGCAACCTGGGAGTCATGAAGTGCTCCATGTCATAATGACGAACCTATACTCAAGCAGTAAATCAGGGGCAAAGAACCCTCTAAAGTAATTTCTCTCCTTTCAGAGATCTTTTTGCTTTCTAGCACAGTGTATAAACAAGGGGCCATCTCAGGCACTGGGTGTTACCTCATATTTCTTTCTTTCTACATATTCAAAGCCTGTGAACATTCCTTTTTTCATGTTAAGCTTACTGTTTCCTGCAATGATGCTGCTAGGAGTAGGTACCCTGTCAGGTAGCAGACTCCTGTGACTAAGGACTTTCGACCGCAAAAGTACTCCAGTTGGACGTAATGTGCCCTGCAGTTTCTGCACTTGCCTTCTGTTGTGGAATTCAGAAAGCTTATCTCTTAGGGACTTTTCTCCATTATTCATATTTTTTCAATCAGCTGGAGAATCAACCTTAGTACATCCCCAAATCATGCTGCTGCCGCTTCTGAAACCTGTGTCCACTGGACACTGCAGGGGGGAACTGGAAAACAAGGCTTTTACCACATTCTCCTGGAGTCTTTGCTCAATAGTTCGGTGTTCAACAACTTAGTTAGCATTTCTGTCACCCACTCGGTATTTTGAAACAAATCATTTCTCTGGGGCAATGATTCTCTACCTTGGAAAAAAGATGTGAATCAGTCTTACAACTCTTAAAAACCTCAGTGCTAAGCCACATCCAAAACATAGAAATGAGGGCCAGCCAAAGAGCTCAACAGATTAAAATGCCTGCAAGCATGCTCAAGGACAGGGGCTTTGATCTCCAGGCCAGTCATGTTGGCCCCATCCCCAAGATACACTGAGAAGGCAACTCAGACTGGGCATGGTGGTGCGCGCCTATAATCTCAGCTCTTGGGAGGCTGTAAACAGGTGGATCACTACGAGTCTGATCTAATAGTGAGACCCTGAACACCCTGTAGACTCTTCCCTAAAATACAAAACAAAAAAACCCATAGAAATAAGAATATTTGCAGATGAGACCCCCATTTGTGTTCCACTTCCCTTAGCTATTCTTTCAGGGTCACTCAGATGTCTTTGTTAAAAATTATGTGCATATGTGTTCTGATTCCATCTATTTCTCTAATACTGTACTGTACTAGTTACATGCTTTCTGTCAGATAATTTCTCATTTGTCTTGGGTCCATATTTTTGTATTTTTACATTGTGCTGTTTATTTTATCTCCCATCATTCAGTCATTTAAGTCTGTCAAGAAATGTTACTGTTGTAAACATTCTTGGAAATCTTTGTATATCTTAGTTGGATAATGCTACTTGGATATATTTCCTTCTCTGGGACTTGAGCTCTTAGTGCTCTAAGTAATTTTCCATTGAAGTGCGTAATTTTCAGAGGATCTTCCTTACTAACACAGATGTCTCTCTCATACACTTATAGAGCAATTTTGGTAAATCCTATATATCTTGGGCTTTCTAGAGATAAAGACACTTGCTTTGTGTTTTTTCACCTTAACATAGCCAGTGAAATCATTTAAGAAATGTTTCTATGTGATTTTGTTTTCTGTTGGGTTTACAATTATTGACTGGAACTGTCAGTGTAGTCAATGTGAGATGTAGATGGGGGTTACAAAGAATAGTCACAATGGCATTATATCAGTCTGCTTATCACCATTCAATGTGAGATTTAAAGAGGTAAAAGCAGGGCTGGGGAGATAGCTCAGTAGAATAAGTGCTTGCCTGGCAAGCTCAAGGGCCTGAGTTC
>NDGN011362714.1:0-10370 GCA_002564285.1 Tympanoctomys barrerae | reverse complement strand
ACACACACACACACACACACACACACACACACATAAATAATAAATAAAAAAAATTTTAAAGCCAATACAAAATATTAAAGCAGAATTCAGCTTCAGTGAAGCTGGCAGCTGAAATGGACCCCTTTTAGCTTTTGTTCAAGCGAAAGGATAAGCAGCATTACAGAAGGAAAGAGGGACAAAAGGAGACTGTGCGCGCAGTACGCGTCGCCATCGCCGTATAGAAAATGTGTACCCAGAGAACGAGGACCCTCCTCGGGAGCAGGCAGAGCGTGAGCTTCAGGCTCAGACGTGCCGGAGACGCTCACAGCTCTGCGCCCGGAGCCGCTTCCTGTGCATCCCGGCTTTTAGGAGTCACATGACGGGCGTTGCTTTTTGTGGGAACGATTAGCGCAGCCCATTCAATGATTTGGATCCTTAGATTTTGATGCTTAGCCTGCAAGATGACGCCACATTGCACGCAACTTCCTGTTCCCAAAGCATCGCGCAGGTCTGGGGAGCTGCGTGGCCACCCGCCCTCTGTCGAGGACCCTGAATGCTGAGGAGGACCTGAGCTGCAAGCAGGGCCTCTTGCGTAGGCGAGGGCCTGGGGCCTGCGGGGCGCCGTGATTTGTTGCTGCGAGCATCGAGCGCTGTTCTGGCTGGGGTCCTTGCAGCCGTGCGGCGCTGGGAGTGCAGCGTCCGGGTTATCTTGACCCTACCCCCCCCCCCTTGGTACTTTTATTTCATACAAATTTGCTCAGCAGGGCCAGTGAGATGACTAAGTGCCTGCTAAGGCAAGCGCAGAGAAGAGGGTTCGATTCCCTGCTCCACACACTGCGCGGCCCTGCCCCCGGGTGCGCTGAGCAGGCAATGAAGTCGGGTGTGGACTGGCGTGCCTGTAATCCCAGCGCTGGGGAGGCTGAAAACGGGAGGATCACTGCAAGTCCAGGCTATGTAGTGCGACCCCTTACCAAATACATTAAATAACACAAATTTGCTCCGCAGAGCTTGTTTCTTTTCCTACCTTGAATAAAATTTTGCTTCTCTTTGCACTTGTCTGGACCAATTCCTTTGCTTGGCTCATAAAGAACCTAGAACCCCCCTCCAGAAGCGGATCCCATCCCCCCATGCAGCAGCAGGCAGAGTCATGGGTGCCACGGGGCTCTCCTGGCAGGGCACTCTGCGTGAGCAGCTGTTGTGGGCTCCATGTGTGGGCTTCAGAGCAGCAGCTGTCTTCCCCCAAGCCCATCTCAGATGCGCATCACCCTTGAGCAAGCTCAGCCTCCAGAGGCCCGGGCGCTGTGCCCTAGAGCAGGTGTACCCTGGAGGTCCAGTGGCCTGAGCTTTTCTGAAATCATTCTCTGGAGGCTCCGCTTTGAATGTGTGTGTGACGGAGACCACTGTGACGCGGCTCTGGCCGGCCTTACGTGAACCCACTGGCTTTTCATGCTTGCTTGTGAGTCTCCCAAGGGCCTGGGCAGCGGACTCACAGTCAGTGAACCTGCGTGAGTCACTGGTTACTGGTGCTGAGCCCATAATGATGGGTGGAGCCCTGAGGCCTCAAAGGACAAGACAGGCCACAGCTAGGGACACCTGGCACCACCCTCGGGCAGTGTCAGGCCTCTCACTGGGGAAGGCCTTCCTGGAGGTAACAGAGTTCTCCTGAAGTGACATAATGTATCACTAGGAGAAGCCCTTGCAGGGACTCCAAGTCCTGCCCAGATCCCTGCTGTTCTTCAGTGTCCCCTTCCTTTGTTTGAAAGACCCATAAACACAGGCCGCTCAGAAAAGTTCTCAGTCTAAAACCCAGAAAATTCAAATTCTGTGCGACGTTGGATTGTCCTGGAGCCCTGCGTCATTTTATGTGTCTCCCTTCACTTAAGCCTTCACCATCCACTCGATGGGGGATCGCAGGCCCGATCAGCCCGCAGTAACTCGGGGACAATACTAATTGGACACCAATGTGTTGTTCTCCTGTGCGCCAGGCCTTTTCTGACTGCCAGTGGACAGTCGTCTCCTCCAGGCAGTAGCGGTGTGTTGGAGGCCTGGCAGGGTCTGCGCGAGGCCTGAGGCTTCTGGGACTGGTTTCTGCTAGGTCACTTCTGGAAGCCCTGGCTCTGTTCTCAGTGCTGACTGCTGGAAAGCAAGCCCCCCAGCTCTCCTACCCTTCTGGACTCTCCATCCGATGTTGGGGGGCATTGGTCCGCACTGTGTCACCCTAAGGTGGGTGGGGGCTTTGGAAGCTGACACAGATATTTCTCTGAGTGCTGCTTTTGTTGTGGTTCATGAACAATCTTTTTCTCCGACCCTAAGCCTTTACACTTTACTCATCTATGTACAAAACTAAGAAGCAGATCCACTTTGTTAACTGGCAAGTAGGGTAGAGCCTTGAACCCTCCAGTTTCTGAGCTGAAGGTCTCCCTCAGTGGCCCAGCCTCACAGTAGCAGAATACAAAGACTGGGACCCCACATTCTGGAGAAGAACACGCGCCCAGGCTCTGCTCTGCTCTCTTGCTACAGGGGTGCAGTCCCAAGGAGGCCTGCCGCAGCCCCGCTGCAGGGCCCTGGGTGCGCCTGTCATTTAGAAGGCCCTGCTCTTTATGCTTTTTATCGTCTGTGGAAAGAAAAAGCTTCCATGAGAGTGACATTTCAGAAATAAATTCATCTATGAGAGCAACTACAAGAGGTTCCAATTAGCACAGCTATTTATTTTGCTGTAGAAATGGGTTAAGCACGATAGTGCAATATTGGCAGTATTGCTTAAAGGGTTCTGTAAAGCTGAATTAGGTAAGTGAATTGGGGGAAAAACAAAACAAACATAAGTAATTACCCAATGTGGAAATGTGCCCAGCTAAGTAAGATACAGTGAGCGAGCTGTGCACATACTTTATTTTCCTTGAAGTAAAAGATTGTCAGTCTCTAGAAAGGGTGAGAGATATTTTCTTATTATATAAAAGTCTTGAAGATCATCGAGTAAAGTTTAGGAATTGCATTAGGAGTAATAAATACGAATCTTCTCTCAGCTGCTTAAGGGTGTGTACATCTTTTGAAATTTATTTTCCTTCAAAATAAGTTGAAGCTTCCAGTTCCCTGGAGGCTCTGCACTTGCACCTCAAGGGAGCAGTGGTGTGTTAAGCAATTGGCAGTCAGCCTGTGGTGTTGGTTGCCAGACTCGAGGTGAATCAAGGGGCGCTGAGTAGGCTCAGGATTGGCAGGACGGGACGCTGGAAGTCGGCCCAGCCCACCACTGTGTTGGGGCAGTTTTGGTGGAGTCGCTTGAGATTAGCCTGTGGAAGGCAAAAAGTACAGCACATAGATTTGACAGGTGAGGGTGAGCTTGGGGACCAAAGGAGGAGAGAGGGTGTCATGGGTTTGTGGGAGTGCAGGACCCCACGAGCGGTCTACCCCAGCTCTGGGCATTGAGTCATGCACAGTGGCCAGCAGGCAGAGGACGAAGGTGACGGCATACAGAGCAGTTACCTGAGGTCCCGCTGACAACACTCACAAGTGGACCATTTTCTGGACCTTTCATCAGGATAGTGTCAAGGGTCAGGCTTTGATGCCAGCCAGACCTAAACTGGACTCGTTCTGCCACATATTAGCTTGCAACCTCCAGTGAGTTTTTAACCCCTGGCCCCTCGATGTCCTTGTCTGACCCACCTCACAGTGACTAGTGCACACTGCCTGACTAGCGCACCGCGCATGTCCAGCTGGTCTTTGACCCTCACCTTAACAAGTGTCCACTGTACTAGATCAGAGCCTCACTTCCCTGTGCCCCATGGTGGGCTTCTCTGTGACCCCTCTGCTCCTTTGTGTTCAGTCCTGGCCCTTGACTGTGCCCAGATTTCCCCTTACTCTGACCAGTAAGAACAAAGCCAGTCTTCACTCCACCCCAGGTCTTCCTACTTGGCTACGTCTCTTCAGATTTCTTTAGTTCACAAGGACCCGTCCCTTTGGGGACCTCCCAGATTATTCCTTGTAATAATGAAATATTACTATTTCATACTGTCAGTCATCTGAACCATGTGCTCAGCCCCCACATTGTAACAGCTTCTGCCACAGCAGGGTGCAGAAGCTGTAAATAAAGGACACCCGGTAAGTGGTGGCGAACCCAGCACCCCCACCAATGCATGAGCCACGGCAAGGACAATTCAGAGCCGTAGCGCTCTGCAGCTCAGGACCTGTGATTTAGGGAGTATCAGCGGACTTGGGAGAAAGCAAAGCAGTGGATCAGTGCCGAGGTGGTCCCGCGAAGTACAAGCGGCTCCTCCGTGTTTCAGCTGATGGATAGACGACGATACAGGAGTTATTGTTCCTAGCAGTGCTTCTTGGCATTCAGGACATTGAAAAGCTCTAGTCCATGCTGTGGGGTTGTGTGCCTGTAACCTCAGGGTGGGGTCAGAGGCTGAGGCAGGAGGATCGTAGTGAGTTCGGGACCAGCCTGGGTTACATTGAGTTTAAGTCCTGCCTGAACTACACAGCAAGACCATGTCAAAAAGAAAGAAAGAAAGAAAAAAAACAAAACAAAACAAAACCCAGAAAACAAAAACTCTGGTTCGTAAATTTTGTGTGATGAATGAAATCTTGACAACCCTCTCCCAGGGGACTTTTGTTCCAATGATATGAATCATTGAGGCAACAACCCTGGTCAGGAGACAGGAAGAATCACAAGGTAAATACTGATCAGGTCGTAACCTTAAAGTTGCTAATGTTCTAGGTGCTAAATGTTGCCCCCATCCGAGCCATGAGAAACATTTTTGTGTCAGATGACTGTCCTAGGGCCAGCCAAATAGCTCAGGGGATTAAAGCAACTGCTTAGGCAGATGCAGCGGCTGGGACAATCCCAGACCTGCTGTGCTGGCCCGCCCCCGGGGTGCGCTGAGATGGCGATTGAGACTGGGCTTAGTGGTATTCGCCTGTAATCCCAGCTCTTTGGGAGGCTGAACACAGGAGAATCACTACAAGTCCAATCTACAGTGAGACCCTGTAGACCCTCTATACCCTTACTAAAAAAAATAAATAAATAAAAAATACACATGAGTGTTCCAGATAGAAATTGCATGTAAACTGATTCTGGAAAAACTTATGTAGTTGAATCCACAGAAAATCTTCATGTCAATACACACTCCAAAGGATGCTTGTGCTAAGTATCTATTGCTATGGAAGAATTAATCCCAAATTTAGCACCTAAGATAACAACATTTATTCCTGCCTTTCCTGCGGGTTGGGGATCTATCCTGCTTTCTCAGGTCCTCGGTTTAGGCGTTCTCTTGAGGTGCCACCAAGGTGTCCACAGGGTATGCACCATCCCCCGGCCTCTGCTGACAGGGGATCCTGCCAAGCTCATGTGCGCAGTGGCTGCCGGGAGGCTCCCTGCGGACCTCGGCCTCTCCGTGGGGGCAGCCCACAGCGTGGACGCGGGGCAACGGAAACGGGAGGAACAAGCCAGCAGGACAGAAGTCGCTCCCCCAGTCCCAGAGTGACCTCTCGTCACCTCTGCAGCGACTCTCTAGACCCAGCCCACGTGACGGACAGCGCGCTCCACAACTCTGCTCGTCAAGCGTCCCTGCTGGTGGCCACCAGAGAAGCTGCCTGCGCAACAGGAGAGCGAGGGCAAGCACGCCCCCGCGAGCCGGGTCTTTGTGTCTGGACTCTGAGTCGCATTCCTCTACGCGAGGCGGACACGAGCAGGTCCTAATTCGTGCTTCTAGTTTTTGTCCCTTATAAAAATCCTCATAGAGACGATCTGCAGTTCTTTGGAATTTACCCCGCTCTCATTCACTCACAGAATTCTAGCTCCGGAAAGGCAGCCGAGGAGGAGAAGACCGGAAGGGAGGAAGGCTACAGTTGGCACTTCCTCTCCTGCTCTCCCTGGCGGCTCTGGAGTCGTGCCAGGGCCTCAGACGTGCCGCAAGCGTCTACCCCCGAGCTACACACGCACATCCCTTTTCTCGTATAAAACAGTTTTTGCATACAGAAAAGGCAGAGAAATAGGCACTGGGCTGGCGGGTCCCCGTGACCCGGAAGAAGCAATTCTAGCACTGACTAACACCTGGGCAGGTCACTGTGTGTGATAATTCTGCAGTGTCACTTTCACTTGATATTCTCAACCGCCTCCCAAATGAGTGTTATCTCTGCGAGAAGAGGAAGGGGGAGCCTAGCTGGTTCGGCTGGCTGGAGCTGCCCCCTGATGTCCTCCAGCAGCTCAGGATGCAGGCTCCAGGCTCTTAGCAGATGAGGGACAGGTGCTGGCACCATGCTTCGGGTTTCCCGTCCTGCAGGATCAAAGCCAAGTATTTTATTTTTTTATAAATCTTGTAATCTCAGGTATTTTGTGATAGCAACAAAAAATGGGCTAAGATAGGAACCAAGTTATCAGACCAGAGAAAAGTCTTAGAACAGTAGTAGGCAAGTAATTAGGAACCGACTCAAAGAGAGCTGAGCGTTGGGTGACCGGCACGCGCTCCAGAGGAGGAGCGAGCCAGCCGTGTCCAGCTCGATGCGGGTGGCTCCTAGCGGCAGTGTCAGGGCTGCATGGCACGTGCTTGGCAGGAAGCTCCACACGAGGCTGATCTAGGAAGGGAAAGCCGCCACCAGGACTCCCCCTCTGGCCACAGCCTTCCCCGTGGATAACATCAACAGTTCTTAATTTTGAATAATGTACGCAGGGCTTCTCAAGGTGTGAAAGGGGCGTGGACATCTTGAGGCTCCAAGTATAATTTTAGAAAGAAAATTCCCCACACTGGGAGTGTTTGGACTTACTATCTTACTTCAGTTATAATATATGAGTCTTCATTTGAAGAGAAGGTGAAAAACCTGAGTCGGCTGTCTTTGTCAGTGAGACCGAGGACCAGTGGCTGTCTGGTTTTCTTCCCTTTCTGCAGCCACTCTGTGCAACAGCTCAGAAATCAGGGACCTAGTTAAAAGTCTAAGGCTGGTGAGATAGCTCAGCAGACTAAGTGCCTGCCTAGCAAGTGCAGGGACTAGGGTTCGATCCCTGGCACCTCATGCTGTGCCAGCCCTGGCCCCAGGCATGCTCAACAGGCCCCTAAGACCAGGCGTGGTGTTGCACGCCTGTAATCCCAGTGCTTGGGAGGCTGAAACAGGAGGATCACTATGAGTCTGAGCTGCATAGTGAGACCCTGTACCAAATACAGGGTCTAAGTGTTTGCTTACAGATAGTGCAGGTTTGGTCCCAAAGCACTGCCATGGCCCATCACAATAAAGCAAGTCATGTGAGTTTTCAGTGTATAGGAAAATTCTATTTATAGTGTAGTTTATTCAATGTACAATAGCATTATGCTTAAAAAGTATGCACAACTTAATAAAATGCTTTATCACTGGAGAATGCTAGTAAAGATCAGAGCCTTCCACAAATGACAACCACTTTGCCTGTGGAGGACATTGCCTTGATGTTGATGGCTGCTGCCGATTAGCTATTGCCTTTCCAAATATATTTTTTAAATAATAATCAGGAGTCAGAGCTGCTCTGTCATCCATGGAGGATGACGTGTCAGCAGGCATCAGAACACCAGGTGCCTCGCTGCCCACTGCCATCAGAGCTTGGTGCGCAAGGGCACCGGCAGGCGGTTACTGTTTAGAAGGCTACTGTGTTTCTGAGCAGTATGCTCGCAGTATGCAGGGAGTTCTATCTGCAAACAGATGTGCTGTCCTCTGGCGTTGTCATTCTACTCACAGGGCACAGGAGCGCAGGGGTTAGGATGATTCCAAAGGGTTCCAGAATTTTCTAAATAACAAATGCATGTTGGCTTCCACTCCAAACTACAGCACCCTTATCACACCCCAGTCCTTAGGAGCTTGCCAGGCAGGCAGGCCCCACTTCTCTAGCCATGAATGTCCTCGGTAGTGTCTTGTACGGAAGACTGTCTCTCCTGGAAATCTGTTGCTCACAGTAGACATGCTCATCAATAGCTAGCGAGGTTTTCTAGACAGCTGGCTACTGCATCGCCATCAGCACTTCCTACGTTACCTCTGACCTTATGGAGAGGGCTTCCTTCCACACGCCTCATGGATCCGCTGCTGCTAGCTTCAGACTCTTGGCTGCTTCCCCTCTCCTTCTTCAGTCTTCATGGAATTGAAGAGTTAGGGTCTTGCTCTGGGTTAAACTGTGGCTTCAGGGAATCTCTCTGCTGATTGATTTGTCTACCCAATTTTCAGCCTCCCATGCACTGGGATTACCGGCGCACACAACCCCCCCAGTCTCAGTCACCATCCCAGCACGCTCTGGGGCAGGGCTGGCACAGCACACTGGGGAGCGAACCTGGTCCCGCACCTGCTTAAGCAGGCGCTTTACTCCGCTGAGCTATCTGGCTTGCCCTGGAATGCACTTTGAATTGCCCCAAGAACTTTTCCAGCGATGGGGAAATACCTCAGCATTCCAACACCTGCTTGGCAAATGGAAGGTCCTGAGTTTGATTCATATACCAGGCCAAAAAGAACTTTCCCTGTGTGTTCTGTACTTGGGTAACTGGTACAAGAGGCAGAGCTTAGCTTTCAACTCATCTTAGCTTTTGAAATACTGTTCTTATTATCTTAATCATTACACGTGTATTAGGGTCTTACTAGAGGAACAGATATAATACAAGGAACAAGTATAAAACAAGATGTGGAAGTCACAGAGTCAGATGAGGAAGTGAGCTGAGAGCGGCTGCACACCACCGACCAAAGGACTCAGTCCCAAGATTTTACACTCCCTGCAGTGTTCTATCTCTAGCAGTCCCTAACGGTCTCTAATGGTTGGCCGTTAGGTCTGCAATGGAAGGCTAAAGAATCTGCGAGGGACTGGAGAAAGCGGAAGGATCCAATTTGGAGGCTGAAGAGTGCGCTGAAAGCCAGGAGATAAAGTCCAAGCTGGCTGCGAAGACTGAAGTTTGTCCGAGGAAGCGGAATGTCGAATTCGTCCTCAACCCCTTTTTGTGCTAAATTACTCTGGGGCGGGCCCTCACAGCCCAGAGCAGGGCATGTTCTGGTGATGCAGCCAAGTTGGCACAATGTGTCGGCCACTGCAACCCACCCCTTGTCACCTTGGCTGCTAGACACATTTCCTTAAAACAGAGGTAGGCATATAATAGCGCCTGACATTACTATAGCTATACTATCCTGAGTACAAACAGAAACACACAAACACCCTGACCAAGATGGAAGGTAAGTTTTTTGCTTGATGCTTATGCTTCAATATCAACATAGGTTTAATTATCCTTAAGAACTGCTACTAAATCTATCTGTATTATAACACAACTATATACAGGGGTGAAATAGAACAACTGTAATCCCCTTTTCTGTAGCTGATCACGGGGTTGTAGCTGGTATTTAGAGCTACCTTCTTCTACTCCCATTCTGGATTCCTTGGGCCCTCAGGAAGTACCTCAGCAGGCCTTGGTTCTCTCCCTGGTGAAGTGACCCACACCTTCACTCCTGAACGCTCTGGACCATTTGTCATCATGCCTGTCTTAGGTTGTTGTAGCTTCCCAGCCACCTTAATAACAGGGCATGGCAATACTAAGAGGCGCCCCAAGGGATCTCCCACACCCCGTGTATAGTCTTCCTTTCCTCCATTGTGGAGTAGTAATCCAATTTCCTCTTGATAGTTTGGGTCAGTCACCCCTGACAACACCATGATTCCTTTTTTAGCTTGTTTCCTCAGAGGGAGGAGGAGGCCAAAGTGACCAGGGGGAAATCTTAGCTTCCAGTTCAGTGGTATCATTGCTGTACTTCCTGGTCCAATCCTTCCCCTCTGGGACTAGGACTTCTAGTCCAGCAGAACATAACATTGTGGGGACAGGAAGCAAATATTTTTCTAGTGGCTCCCTAGGGGTAATGGTGAGTGGTACCATTCCTACTCTCACCCTTTGATTCCTGGACCCATGAATCCTGGCTATGAGAGAAACAGTACCACAGAGAGGGTGCTGATTCAAAGCATATACAGCCTGTTGAAGTATCTTACCCTGGCCCTGCAAACTATTGCCACCTAGTTGGCGTTGTAACTACATCTTCAAAAGACCATTCCAGGGGCCGGGGAGAAGGCTCGGTGGAATAAGCGCTTCCCTGGCAAGCGGAAGGGCCTGAGTTCACTCCCCAGTTCTGGGAAAAAGAAAAAAAAGACCATTCCAGTGTTCTATCAATCCAGCTGCTTCTGGATGGTGAGGTACATGGTAAGAACAGTGAATTCCATGAGCATGAGCTCACTACTTCACTTCTTTAGCTGTAAAGTGTGTTCCTTGGTCAGAAGCAATGCTGTGTGGAATTCCATGGTGGTGGATAAGGCATGCTGTAAGTCCATGGATGGCAGTTTTGGCAGAAGCGTTACATGCAGCAAAGGCAAATCTATATCCAGAATATGTGTCAATGCCAGTGAGGACAAAGCGCAGTCC
>NDGN011362700.1:0-27711 GCA_002564285.1 Tympanoctomys barrerae | reverse complement strand
GGAGGAGGGAGGAAGGAAGGAAGGAAGGAAGGAAGGAAGGAAGGAAGGAGGAGGAGGAGGAGGAGGGAGGGAGGAAGCAAGGAAGGAAAAGGAAGGAAGGGAGGGAGGGAGGAAGGAGTGGGCTGGGGACAAGGTGTTCTCCCCCGTGTCAGGCCTCCCGCGAGCTCCTCCCTCCAGCCAGGCCATCATCCACTGGCGAGGCCTGTGTGCTTGTCATCCTCTCAGCACTTTAAGCCTCACTTCTGAGCACTGCTACACTGAAGATCCAAGCCCTCAACACAAGCCTTGGAAGACACTTCATAGTGAAACTACAACAGTGTGTTTTGTGATACCAGGCACAGGAGGCCCTGTACTCTGTGGGGTTGCTCCAGTGTCCTCCTCAGTGGAGGGCTGCTGTGCCACGGGGGTTGTGATGCTTGATACATTGTGTTCACTTGGAAAGCTCAGACGTTTGACTAAGAGACTCTGCAGAGAGCCAGAGATCTTACTCTGTAGACATCCTCATCCTGTGCAAGAGGAGGGCATCGAGGCTGTGTGAGTGCTACAGATCGGGGCCCTGGATGGCGGTGGAGCATCCTGCGTGCAGTATGAGGGAGAGACTCGCTCGGCCCCCTTTTGCGCTGGTTGCTGTTGCTGTCTTCCCGTGTTCCCCTTGTGCCAGGCCACCCTGCCTTGGAGCCAGCTGATTAGGATGGAAGCCTCCACAAGCTGTGTGCTAAGCTAACCTGTCTTTCCTTAATTTTGAGTGCTTGGTATTTTATCTTAGCAATGAGACAGAAGTAACCAAGACAGCAGCGCACGAATCATCCCGACAGGGACTTTCTGGGCAACTAACATGCTGCTACTGTCAGGGCAGTGGGAGGCGTGGCCACTAGGTCACAGAGGGACTCTGAAGACGCACAAAAGCCATCACATAGCCTGCATCTTCTAGCAGGAAAGAAGGGACTCAGAAGAGTTGAGGTGGAAGCAAAGGAGAAAAGGGCAGAGGAAGAAAACCAAGATGTAACAGTCTTCCTTTTACTTCACTTCTGTGAAGGATGGCAGGTGAAACTCGCGTGCGTGGTGAGCGACTGTCCTTCAGGCGGAGCCATCTCCAGGGCCTGACAGGAGCACACCCACCTAAAAAACTTAAAAATCATAATTGGGCCTTTTCATTTTCAAAGTATTGACAGCATTTCTTCAAACTGGAGACAAACTCACAGCTCCTGTGACTTGCATGATGAATAATTAAGCTTCCTTTCCCTGCTTAGGTGTTTATTCTGAAGATTCTCACCTCGTGCAGAAATCTATTTTTCAACCGTGATCTTGAATTCAGCCCGAATTTCCCATTGTGAGCTGCTGGGCTGGGGCCAGAACATGATAGGTTCCCAGAGAAGCTGACACACACAGATCAATGAAATACACTTTCTGACAGTGCTTTCAAAATCATTTATACTTAAGAAAAACAAGAGCAACTTCGGGAAAACAGCGCCATTGCAAATATTGTTGAAGGAAAGTTCTTTCTAATATTGAATATTTTATGCAGTCAACACCTTAATCACTTCTGCTATTCTTTACAAACTGGGCCTAAAGAAACACTTTAAACAGAAAATGACACTATATATGTCACGTAGGTATGAAACGATACTTTAAACTACAGCTCAACTATTTGTATGAGCAAAAGGAAAAAATCTAAGAAGACTTGCTCACAGAACATTGTGAGAAATCATCTAAACTTTAGAACAGTGTTGTTATGATCACAAAGACAGAAAAAATTGTAAGAAAATTTGATAGAACATTTGTGTTTATTTATTTATTTATTTATTTATTTATTTATTGGCGGAACTGGGGATTGAACTCAGGCCCTTGCACATGCCAGGTAAGCACTTATTCTACTGAGCTATCTTCCCAGCCCTTTATTTTCTAATTTCGCACCCAAATATAGAATGTTCATGGAGTGCTCTTAAATTTTAATATTTCATTGCTTGAGGACAAAATAATTTTTGTAACACGTTTTTCTTTTTTTCAGTTTCACCTGTGGGTTTTTCAATTTTTTAAAAGAGAATAAAAATAGTAAAAATTTATAGTTTTATTTTATTGTGCCACTATGTAGCCTCAAAATTTAGTGAGATTTTTCTGCTTTTCTCTTTTCTGTTTAAGTGAGATCATGAGATCTTGCAATGTCGCTTCCCATGATTGCTTCAGGGTTAAGCATCTTCCAGCTGCGTTCGTGGTGATGGATTTTCAGCAGCTTGTTTCAAAAGCCTTACTCTCTGCACGAAATAATGGCATACGGTGCGCTGCGGACAGCGCGACTGCGACCCCACCCACCACAGCCAGGCTGCTGCGTGACGTCCACTCACAGGACACGCAGGCCTCGAGTGCCTTTCCTTGTCACAGTCCCTGTTGTCTGTGGTAACACTTGTGAAAATGCTTCACTGCATCCTCATGAATCTGGGAACCCCGAGAGGGACCCCACTCGGGGAGTCTGAGGCCCTGACGCTGAGGGCCAAGTGGGTTTTGTGATTTACCCAGAAGCCGCCTAGGCTTACTCTGAGCACACCTAGTCCCTCCGGGAGCCTCAGTGCTCGCTCCGGAGGGGACGCCGGTTAGAGCACAGGGCTTCCGCGGGACGTCTTAGCACACCTTGCCAGACAGCGTGTTTTGAGGCCCTGCAAAGAAAAATGCTACTAATACTTTTCCTAAATGGAAGGATTTATTTCAATGCTCACATACAATTAAATGAGACAAACTATTTACATAAAACATAAGTACAAAAAATACAATACAATTTATACTGTACATAATCGGAGTTCTCTTATTTTGTGCCCCCGCCCCCTCCAATGTTTGCAGTTCGGGTTGATGAGGGTGACAAAGGCGTTGCTACAAAAGGGGGAGTGTGCTGCACGCGGGGCAGCGCTCAGGACTGCTCTTCAGAAATTTGTCGTTTACAAAAAGAGGAATTGGGTTGAGATGCCGAAGCCAGCCACCACCCAGGCAGTGAGAGGGCACAGCGTTTCCACTGCGGTACCGATGGCTCCTTTCATCCTACAAATGTGTCTGAGTCCCTCAGAGGAGGCTGGAGGAGTTAATTCCCACGGCCTGGCTGTGCAGTGCCCCCACCTTGTGCTCTTTTCTAAACTTCTTTAATTGATCCAATGCAAGCCAGAAGGAGATCCCTGCCTTAAAAGGATTTTCAAAAGCAATGTGTCCATTAGGTGTCGTGACCCAGCAATGTGAGACCCAAGCCTAGCAGAACTGAAGAGCAGCAAGTTAACTGACAGCAAACAAAAACCAATGACCATAAGAAACTGCTGAGGCATTAGTCTGACAAGAAGAGCTCTAAAGAAAGCTTGTGAACAAAATGTAAAGATGGAAAACACACGCCAAATGTCCAAGAATCCTTGAAAAACATATTCTGCAACCCACGGTCACTTCAACAGAAAGGCCAACATTCCATTTTCTTAAAGGTAGGAAAAACACCAAATAACTTCATCGTTGAAAAAGCCAGCGATTACACAGAAGGATCAATGAAATCACAATTAATTTTAAGACTAGTAATTGCTTTCACGTTTACCAAGGGCTGAAGTTGGCTTTGAAGAATTACCAGTGGGGGGAAAAAATCCCAAATAAGTTTATTTTGTATCACAAAACAGGCAATAGAAAATGGACACAAAATGAGGTATAAAAGGTTTAGAGTTAAATCAAATGACTAGCACACAATTCTGTTACGCTGTTTTGAAGACTCTCACACGGGACCAAGCTTACGCATTTCTAGGCAGACAGAGCTGAGGCGGCGACTTGGACGGTCAGGCAGAAGGTTCCTACCGGGCTTTCTTTCGAAGTGCAGGAGTTCAAGTTTGGGTTCATCACAGTCATGGTGCAAGAGAAAGCCATGCACTTGAGCAGAGAGAATACTGTTCCGTTTTTAAAATCCAAATGGAGATCAACATCTTTTGCTAATTTGTGAAGAGTTTGGACACTTTATTATAAAATATAATAAACCGGGCAACATTGTAGCTGGTCCTCACCCCACACAGCCCACACTCATTCTACCAGCAGGAGCCTGGGTCTGGTTCTTCTGTGCCTGTGGACTTGCATGAAGAGGGAGAGAAAGCCACAGCTCTAACGCCCACAGGTATCATCATTCGACCGTTCCTGTGACAGAACAGACATGAAGGGGCATCTGGAAGATGCAAAAACTACCGCAGTGTCAGTCTGCGGGAGCTCGGGACGAGGTTCACCTTAATTCTCAACATACCACTGCCCGGTGGGAGCCGGGCTACATCGGAAGATGAAGGGCTTCATGGCCAGCTTCTATTCCTGAGTTAAAAGAGGCATGGAAGGATGATTTTGTTCTGGGGGTATCCAATCAGCTCTCTGCTCCTAAGTGGGAGCAGAGATATCCAGGGTAATGAAATGTCATCTCAAACAAGGCACTAGCAACTTCTTATGAGAAAGTGAGCTATCCACGCGACAGAGAGGGCAGCTAACGACGCTCTTCTTAGCTTCATCATCGAAGAACAGCGCTCATTTTTCACAATCCAGCCTTGACTCTCCACCTGGATTTGTCAAACGTTTGATTCATTTGGCATTAAATTTTCAAAAGACTGAGAAAGAAGAGATCATGTTTGAATGACTGGCCTCATATTTCTGACTAAATACTATGAGGTGGAATAAATGATTTTGCCTGACTTTACATTTTAGTTTAAGAAATGCCATGGGCTACATTTCTAGCTCTGTATTTCTTTACATTTTTTTTTAGCATTTATTTATTAATATTGCAGGGTCTCACTATGCAGCTTGGTCTCATAGTGAACCTCCTGTCTCAGCCTCCCCAAAGCTTGAATTACAGATGTCAGTGGCCCCACACAGCATGTGGGGCCAGGACGGCATGTGGTACAGAGTGCCTTGTGGCACCAGGGATCAATCCCAGGGCCTTGAGCTTGCCAGGTAGGCGCTTCGACCACCACGCTATCTCCCCAGCCCTCTAGCTCTGCATTCCTCCTGCTAGAATTGGAGGTATCCCCGACTAGCTTACTAGTCTAAGCTTCACTGTATCCATACAGTAAAACCCTGCTGCTTGGGCAAGAGTTGATACTGTCTCTGAACATGAACAATAACCAAGAGTGTTTTCTATGGCAGGACAGATATGCTTTTCACAAAGTGTGGTCTTCTAAAAAGAGTTCTGGGCTCTGAAAATAGTTTTGTTGAAGCTCTAAGGACACTGCATTATGAGCTATATTTTAAAAGAGAAAAGGTTTTCATTTCTGATACCTCAGTAATGCATGCTAAATGTGTGTTTATGCAGCATGTGAAAACTGAATAAAAAAAGTTAATCCATCTGCTAAAAAATGTGAATAATGTGTTTTAATATAAGCCCATAAAGAAGAGTCATTTCAGAAATTGCTGCCAAAGGTCCAACATCCCATCCATTTTCAACTTTCCAAAGAGAAAAAGAGGTAAGTATAAAAGCAATTTTATTCTTTTCTTTTGTCAGGTTATCCAAGCAGACAATCTGAATCTGAATGCCTTGGCTCAGCATTGGTAGTGTTGGGAAATGTTTTCAAATATAATTTAATTAATAACCACAATGGGAGAGGACGGCAGAAATAAATTCCACAATGTCTCCTGTGCTCCGCACATTTTATCCTGCATCACCATGCACGTGTGCCCAGCCTTTCGTGCATGTCTTAGGTGGAAATGAATACTACTTTGACCGTTCTTAGTTTTATGCTGATTTCCCCAAGAATCCGTGCGCCCAGAATGGCTTCTAGCGTTTGATGCTAGATAACCGTAGACCATCTATCACAGATAAAGGTAAATAACCAAATATTAACAATGTCATGGCAACATAAACCTCTGACACAGCAGAAGAGCATCCCCACACAGGGCTGGCTGGACATGGCCAGTGCTAGCTGCAAACTCCAACATGTATTATAATAAAAAGAATTCCAGAACTTGTTCATGTGTTGATTTAAGGCTTCTGTCTTGAAGACTTCATGAAAACTCATTAGTGGAGCCATGAGACAGGCACAGCCCTGACACTTGAAGAACTGAGGCCGATGCAGCTCCTTGTATCAACCGCTGTGACCTAACTCCTTTGCCGAGGTGCTCCCGTGTGATGTTACTTTTGAGACCAAAATGCTAATTTCATTGAGGATAGCTCAGAACATCATGCAAAACAAAAAAAGCCCCACTGAAATGCTTTGAAGGAAAGTTAATGGGGACTAGTAAAGGCTGATTTGGAAAGTGGTGAGCGTTGGGGAATATTAACTCTACAAGTAAGCTAAATAGAGAAGTGTAGGAACATTTGCAAAGCCAATGCTAGCAAAGCCGTGTGTAGGAGAAGCAACTAGCTGCGTGTGTACTTGATGGATTGAGGGTAGAATTTCCTGTGCATTCAGCTATACTGCAATGTATCCTTTAGGTGGCATGTTGGGGACATGGTGGCTCCTCTGCTCAGTTTTCCAACCCTTGGAAGGCAAGCTCCATGAATTCTAGATTCAGGTGGACACAGTCACTGAAATAGGTTTGTCTCCTGTGGTTTTCCCCCTTGCCGAGTGACCTATCTCTCATTGTCTTTGCCATCTACTCATCTGATTATTTGCCACATTTGCTTCCTTTCTTTCTAACATACCCATGAGTCAGAGGGAGCGGATCCTGGCTTTACCCCAGACCGTGTCCCTGGGAATGCCCAAGGACAGAGGTGTCTCTATGACAGGGAGAGTTCCCATCCATTCACTATCTGCAACTCTTCAGTTCCTGTGGAGTCCCCACCTATCCCGCCACGTGCACAAGAACCCGACCCTTCCCCTCATACCAGGGTCGATTCCAAGCCCAGTGGACTGGCTTAAGCTCACGGTTCTACACCAGCCTGAAGTTCAGATGCCTCCATTATGCTTTAGAGGGAGGAGGCGGGGAACTGCATGTTGGGGAAGTCTCGCAGGCGATGCCCTGGCATTTTCTGGTAACAGTGGCTTTTCTTTGTAACCGAGCCTCACTCAGCGCAAAAGCTCCTTAGAACTCACCGAGTTTATGTGACTGACAGCTGAGACAGCCCACAGTTTCCTCAAAGTTCCCAGATAGTGAGGGAGGAAGCACTGAGCCCTGTACAGGGATTCTGCCATCCCTTCCACAGGATGTCAGTGTCCTAGAGTATGGATGGGGATGAGTCTGCTCCAGAGAAAGGACCCTGAATAGCGTTGGGTCTTGTTTTGTAAGAATTTAAATGTGACTACAATTTCCTAATAAAAATCATTCAAATTTGAAATGTACCTGGAAATGGTCCTAGAAATTAAACTGCCATTAGTGCTGTATGATAACAGGTTCAATCATGGACAGCTTAAAGGATGAGTCTCTATTTGTGCAGCTTAAACAAACACAGAACAAAAGGAAGTAAAGGAAGGAAGAATGGGAGAAAGGAGAGATAGATGCAAATGTCTGTCAAGAATTCAAATCTTCACATACTCTTCAGCAGGAATCCCAGACCTGGAGTTCTGGCCTAGAGTGAAGCTGCTCCAGGGAGGACGCAGTCCTGCAGGCAGTGGACACTGGGGCACGCGCCACAGCCAAGGCTCAGGGCCAGGACAAGCGTGCGCAGGGCCTGCGGGCAACAGCAGCACAACGACACGAAGCAGACGCGACTGTTCCGCAGGTGGTTGGATTGCCTAGTACACAGCTCAGCTATTCCAAATGGAGGGCTTTTCTGCTAAGAGAGAGAAGTTAGGGGGGCACTTTCCCTTGAACGGAGAGCATCACAGAGCAGCATATGAGGGGACTTTTCTTCAGTGCTAATCTTGAAGGCCCACATTATCCAAAACATGACATTCGGGTAGAGGGAGGCTGGCTTTCCTGATCACTGAGCATGACTGCCTGAAGCCCAGCCTGGAGACCACTTACAGAGTAGTTCACATCAAGTCCAGTGACAAATTCATAAAATATTAAGTATCCTCCTTCTTAGGGGAGATAAAATGACCTGTGAAACTTAGAAAATACTTAGGAGAGGGTGATTATAAGAGAAAAAAGCTAGGATGTGCTACGCAGCGAGGATTTCTTTTGCTTAAAGAGATGAGGCAAAGCATCCAGTGAAAATCCACCCGAGAATCAATCAGGAAACCTCCATGCAGTGGACGCTATGGAAGTGTGTACAATAGGGGGATGCGTGCACCACGCATGCAAGGTGTGTGCGACACCACGAGGCCCTTGTGGGAAAGCCTTGTGCTTCCCTTTCCGACCTAATAGATCTCCCAGGCCCAAGCAGCAGACCCACAGAACTGTGGGCTGAATTGAACAGAGAGCCTTTGCTGGCCAGTTAGATATTTTAGAATACTGAGAACTCAGGAATATCCATTATTTACTAATCATAAGACCTTCCTAACACTATCTGAGACTGCTGTTTTAAATTGGATAAGATAAAAACACATATGCTTTGTGTTCCTCATCACCCGTACTGTACCTTTTTCACAAACCTGAAGGTTTCTCTATCAATAAGTACACAGACTAATGTCTGCTCAGGCCCTTACTATAATGCCCAGAGGCACTGGATGACCTGTTTCAATTTTGTTCTTACTTCTGATAATTATTCCACCAAATGCCATATGCTATATGGATCCACTGTTTGCAAGTAATTTATCTTTTCTCTTCTGGAGATTTCTATGAATAGTCTTATAACAACCTGAAATGCTAATCAACCATGAAGGCTGACACCCCAGGGGTGGTCAGAGCCCTCCTTCCTGTCCTTCCTTCTGCCCTGACCCCCCACCCTCCGTGCCCTTTGAGCCACCCTTGCCTCAGTGTAGGGGAGGTAGGCTTGGAACATGGGTGCACAGGGAGATAGTGCTGAGATAAGGAAAAGAAAACCAAGCCACCTGGCCCCTCTGGCCTGGGAGCTGCAAGTGGCAGCCTGATATGGGGTGTCACCTCTGTGTGCACCAGGACAGGTAAAGAAAGCCGCTTTACACATCATTAATATTCTTGGTTGGGGCCAAATGCGGTGCATTACTTATATCGGGGAAGATGGAAAACAAAAAGATGCTTGTCCCTAAGCAGCAGTTCTTCAAATACTCTGAATAATACAGAAACAATTTTTAAGTTATTTTCTTTCTAGATCTGAACGCTCAATGCTTTCCCTAATTGGCAATATCCGTGTGCAGGGAGAGGAGGTGTGGAGTCGATCCACCTTCTGAACAGTGACTGCTCTAAAGGCTGCTCTGTGGGACATTCCTGGTGGGCTTCAGGCCAACATGAAAAGCAGAAGTCCCCGGGAGGCTGGTTTTGCAGCAAGCCGCAGAGCACCGCCCTGAGTCCCTGTGTCTGAGCCTGGGTCCCGTGTGTTCATTTCACAGCGGAGCAGTCATGGCCTCCAGACCAGGTGGGCCTCTCAGCTGACCATCACCTGGGCAGGTGCAGGGCAGGTGGGCTCGCTGGACTCCTGGGCTTTCTCGGGCAAGACGCTTTCCAAGTCCAAACATAGCTGCTTCTGAGAACCTATAGTATTTTCCACACTATGAAACTTGGGAGGTCCGTGGCAAACACTCCTTAGACCAAATTCATTTTCTTCATTTTGTCAGACAATATGGACCTTGTGGATAGAGGGGCTCTCAGAGAAGGTGCTTATTTTCTTGAATAAAGACATTATGAAGACCTCAAGTTAAGAAGAAATTTGTATTCCTCAGACACCTTCCAACACGGTTGGCATATATGTAAAATAAAGTTCATGAAACAACAGGCTGAATATGATTTTACAAACTTCACACCATGGCTCATTTCACAGCGATCAACTGTTCACTGTAGACCAGATTTTCACTGTGTCCTATTTAGTTTTCGGTGGCATTTTAAGGATGTGTATTTGGGGCAGCAACGGGACACTCGTGCCTTGAAATGCACTTGAAATAGACCCAAACTTCCTCTTAGAAGTCTCGGAAGCATGGAAGTCTGGAGCACAGGCTTTGAGGAACTGAGGATTTACAAGAAGCCAAAAATATGAGTCATTAGTACTCGTCATAATTATTGAGATCTGTAAAGTAGGCATTAGAATAGGTCTTCCCAGTAAGATGAGGGTTGAAGTATTTGTTTCTTTCTTCTAGGATCAGGTTGTTTTTGTTAAATGCCTGTAAAATATATACATTGAAAAAATGTCACAATACTCAGTAGATAATACACTAGAATGAATAGAACCAGGAGCCCAGGATGGTGAATTTGAGCTGGATCGTATAGTTTCATTATTTATTTATTTATTTTTGGAAGGGTCTACAGGGTGTTCAGGGTCTCACTACTAGATCGGACTAGTAGTGATCTGCCTGTTTACGGCCTCCCAAGAGCTGGGATTACAGTGCGCAGCACCACGCCCCGTCTCTGCTGCTGTCTCTGCGTGCCCTGGGGGAGGAGCCAGCATAGAAAAGGGTCAAACCTCTGGCCCCTGTGGCTGCTCGCAGGTGCTTTAATCCGCTGAGCTATTTGGCCAGCCCAGTTTCCTTATCTTGGAAAGCATTTTCTCATAGGCCAGCTTCCCCAGATTATTAGTCTCATGGAAGACTTGCCTGATAAGTACAGTGAGGCAGACCATCTTTGGTATGTTTGATTCTATTTTTAGACTTTAGTAAAGAAGTTACTGAGAGAAGCAAGGCATCAGAAAACCCAAATCAAACCTTCTAGGAAAACTTGAATGATTTTCAACTAGAAGACTTTAAATTTCACCACACATAGTAAGAATATATTTAAGTAGTTTTAAGTTCTCACTGGACAGGCACATCTATCAGTGATCTTGACAGATCTTATTTACATGAATGCATCAGATTTAAATGTCTTGATTTCTTTCCACGCTGTGCTTAACATGCTGAGATACCATCTCCGACACAAGACCCTTCAATAGCCATAAAAGTCACCTACAACTCCAAAGAAACCAAGTATGCTAAGTAGAGAGTGCTGAAAGACAACAGAAAGATGAAGCCAAGCAATCAGAGACCAACTGTTCGGGACTAGTCTGGGAAAGGTGCACATGAAAGTTCTAGAAGGATTCATTAAAGACCAGGCCACCACCCGTGTACTCAGCGTCCTTGGCCTCCGTGGCTGCACCATTTCTGGCCCCCTGAAAAGTGGATGCAAAAGGAGCACAGACCAAGGGAATTACATGGGCCATCCCGTGCAAGGACTCGTGCTTAGAGGAGCCTTCTCATGGCTTCCTGGCATTGGGCTGGAAGCTCCCTGCTCATAGAAGGAGCTCCCGTCCCTCTGCACACTGCATGAGGTCTAAGGGCCTGTTCATAACTCCTGGCTCTCCATTCCCTGGGCTTCCCCACCCTGCTGGGGCAGTTCTGATGGTTTCCAGATGATGGCTCAATCAGAGGCCATGGGTCAAGGTAAACTGCCCAGCTAAGGGAGAAATGTAGTCACAGGGCAGTCAGACGTCAGGTGAGGACAGCGAACTTCCAAGGACCACCTGAGGCGGTAAGAGCCGAAGACACTCCACACGCTCACATACCAAACCATGAAAGCAAGAGGCCTTCAAAATGTGCTAAGGGAAACCAGAAACTTAAATGGACTGTGACACTGCCGTCAGACCTAGCTCAGGGAATGTCCTCCACCTGGGGAAGGGCACACGAAATCTTGACACCTTTCTAGCTACACACCTGACCTGACTGGAGTATGCAATGCTGAACCCATTGCAAAGATGAAGATACTGAGGTTCAGAAAAGCTTCTAATGCAGCTTATGCTTGCATTAGATCTGGATACCTGCGTCCAACAGTATGGCCCGTGTCACCCCGTCATGGACAAATTCTCTGCAGGATGCTCTTCTCCCTGCATGACCTCCCTTCAAATGCACAGAGCACAGATGGGCTGAGCTAGACAAAAGCCAGGGACCCTCGAGCCTCCAGCATTTTAGTTTTTGCTGACCTCCTGGCTCTCTAACTATATTCTCAGTAGAAGTTCTTGTCTTTGCAGCGGCAAAGCTAACAAGGCCATTCACCACTAAAGACCCCTCTTCTGGCGTCACCTACTATGTGGTGACACCAGCAAGCTTTGCAAACACTCCAGGGTCCACCAAGCTTTGCCCACGTGGCTGCAGCTGTCTTGCTGACTGCTTACCTTGATGGCCTCCACTGAGTCGTACTTGTCCAGTTTGTTGATGTGGTTGGTTATGCTGGTGTTGAGAGGGGCAGGTGACACGGGGTGGATGACAGTCGCATCATGGGATTGCTGCTGGTAGCGCTGGCAGTAGGTGTAGACGAGCAGGGTGAGGAGGCAGCCGAGGATGGAGCTGCTCAGGCCCACGGCGATCATGTGGAACATGTTGAACTCTGGGGGACACAAGCAACATGAGGCTATGCTGGAGAAGACTGTGCGACCGAGCTGCTCAAGGCACTCGGAGCCCAAGAGGCAGCAACAAGCATGCTCATGCTAAAGTGAAAGAAGTCACATTTGTTTCCCTTAACATGTCACAGGCAATAGCTTCTCCAGAGGGAACACGGTATATGTTAAATTCATGCTTATCTAGTTTATAAATTAGAAGCATCTTAAAACTGAGTGTGCTTGGGCTGGCAAGATAGCTCAGCAGACTGAAGTGCCTGCTTGGTAAGCTTAGGCAAGGGCAGGGACTGTGGTTTGATCCCTGGCACCACCTGCCCTGACAGCCCCGCCCCCAGGGAAGGCTGAGCTGGTCAGAGTCCGGGCATAGTGGTGCACACCTATAATCCCAGTTGTGAGGAGGCTGAAAGCAGGAGGATCATTATGAATCAAAGCTGCATAGTGAGACCCTGCAACAAACAAAATTCATTAAAAAAAATGAGTATGCTAGAAGCATCTCTGTTGTCCGTTCCTTTGAAACTTGCCCAATGCTGTTCTTCTGTTCCACACTTGTTGCCATCTCTGGCCTGTGAGGGTTTGGGGAACCGTGTACACCTGTTCCTTCAAGGGTATCCAACAAGAGGACACACTCTCATCTCTACACACCTGAGAGCCACACTGCTTGCCCCGCTTTCCTTATTATTTTCTTTTTTGTACCGGGCATCATACTCAGGACCTTGCACTTGTCAGGCAGGGGCTTATGCTGTTGAGCTATCTTCCCAGCCATTTCCTTATTATTTCATTTAACATTTTCCATTATAGTTTTGAATATGAATGTAAAAATACTGCATATTAGAAACCTCTAAAGGCTCTAAAGGAAAAGAAATCCATCTCCCTTCTCTATTAATGGTAACTATGGTAGCTCTGCCTTTGAGGGTCCCCCCATGCTCTGCACACGTGTGTAGACGGGATCCACTGCTGTTTTTGTTTATGTTGTATTTTGAAGATCTTACCAGAAAAATGGTTTACTCCAATGACTTGAAGGATTTGTGCTAACAGAATAAAATATGATATCTTAGGAGGCCACCAATTGAATCTCTTCACTTATTGTTTCTCCATTCAATAAGCATCTCTTCATTTGAGGTTCTTTTCCTTGAGGTGGGAGTATGACGTATTGAAAATGTGAGCTGGATGCACCTACGTCACTGAATAAGAAGGGGTGTGGGGCGCTAGAGGTCGCCTTGATGCCCAACATATAATAATGAAGAACCAGGCAGCTACTCAGAATTTCCAAAACACTACTATGAAGTTGTCAAGCGTTTCTGGGGACAAAGGCGACATCTAGGCAGTGGTGACAGAGCTGAAAGGAGAAGCCACACAAGACAGAACAGGTCCTTCCTCCTTCTACCCTGTCTCGGTGCTCTGTGCCTAACCACCTGTGGGGTATTAGACTCATGCCTCCCCTGTGCAGAACACACCCTAAGGATTCTCTTTTCCTCCAGTGGTCCCCACTGTGCACCACAGCGGTGGACTGGCCCATCTTCTGCGTCTGCTGTACTTTTGTGTTCTGCTAACCCTGGATCAAGCAGAACTATGCAGATGCCTGCTGGGTACAAGCTCAGAAGCTAGATGAGGCCATCTGACCTCAGAGCAAAGTCTCCAGATCTCTGGTGGCAACACGATCCTGTCCCTTGGCCAGGAGTGTTTGCAGCTTAACCTTCAGGACCTTCTCCCCTCCCTTCTGCCTCAAGGAAAGCTATTCCTCCACAGAACTTCCTCCCTGTGCTTGATTCAGAAGCCTATTGTCCATGCCCACTACGTGCAAGAGCCCCTTCCTCCAGTGCAGGCCCAGAGCGGACAGGTGTCGAAGAAGCACTCCAATGTCCACCTGGGGCAAAGTTCTAGCAGGATGCCAGGACTCTGGCTGAATCCTTCCTGTGTCCTCACAGAGCCTCAGGGTGGGAAGAGTCCTCAGGAGAAGCTGAGCCTCAGGGGATGGAGGAAGCCAACAGGGCCCCTCTGAAACATGTGATGCCAAAAGTTCAGTACCCCCATGTGCCCCTAAACACCAGCTTGCCAGGGACACTGTGCTCCTCTCTCTTCAGGCTAAAAGATGGATGTGCTACTTGAGGTGGAGGGACACAGTGAGCCAAGGCCACTTTCTCTTGGGATCAGGGTCATCCTTGCCCAATGTCACACTGCTAGGCCCCTGGAATTCTACACAAGAATGCAGGTCCTGCCACAAGAGTGGGAGTATTGAGCATTGATGGCCTGATGGCCCAGACAGATGACCCTAGAGCCTTGCACAACTACCCCTCCTGGACAACTGCCTAGGTCTCCACACCCAGCTCACTTTGGCCAATGGCACAAGACCACAGAAGACTTCACAAACCTTCCACCTTTCCTGATTTTGTCACGCAGCTGAGGGAGCCCTGGGGCTCCCAGCCTGGAGGCATCAGGTAACACATCCCAGGGCCATCTCACAACCACCACCAGAACTTTACTGTAACACTGGGATTGACCTTAAAGGAAGCACGTATAGATATCACACAAGCTTTTGTGTCTATATTTTAGCTGTTAGGACTCCCTAGGGTTAATGCCACACACTGATAAAAACATTTTCTGTTGCACTGATAACTCGTATTTCATTATAACACAGAGAAGATGTATGATGGTCCCCACACGTAGATACTTTGTCATTAGTCAAATGAATCTTCCCTGTAGGTGCCTGGGGAAGGCTGCGGCCAGCTGACATCTTTACGAGGATCACAGAGTCTTTGTGTGTCATGCAACCAAAAATAGCTCAGATGAAAAATGTCCATAAGAGAGCATTTTCTAGAGAGAAAAAAAGCAGCATCTGCAATATCTCTTTAAAGCTGTTTACTCTGTCCTTTCCTTTGTATATGTGTCCTTCTTTTTTGTTATTTTAAATTTATTTCTGGTCAATAAAGTTGGAATAGAGACCAACCCTCCAGCTGGTTTAACTACATGATTTTCTGTGCAAAGTTTGATTGTTTTGTTTCAGAGAAAATACATCTGTGTTGTCTTGCTGAATATCCCAGACATCCTTGCTAGGTGATGGTTTTTGTCGATTAGTCCTTCCTGTGGTCTATCTCATCTCTTTCCACATGCATCAATGCCAGCAGCCTAAAGAGCTACAACAATCAGGTCCAAAGGATGCGGAGTAACTCATGCTTCCATGATGTAGCCAGCAGCTTCTCTAGGGTAAGCTCTGGTGTATCCAGTTATCTAGCATCACTGGTTTAGCCACCAAACATCACTCCAAGATGAAGGTGGCTTTGCACTGTGTTTCCTTCATGCTCAAAGCCCAGAAGAATTTACACACAGGGACCTGGGCAGGGAGGCTGTCCTGGGGAAATGGACTGTGTGCATGGGAGGCTGCCGTCAACTCTGCTGAGCCACCAGCTATGCGGCCTTGAGGATGGTAGGGTATTTTATACACTGCTCCCCTTCTGAATAGCATGTCCTTCTGCAGGCAACAGACAGACCTGAGCCACGGTGCTGACCATCACCTACCCAGGACTGCTGTGGCTCAAGGCCCCTGCCCACCATCCTTCTAGGCACATACTGCAAAGATCCTTCCCTGAGGTCTCTTGTGTGTGAACCTCCCGCTGAATCCCACTGCTGGGATGCAGGCCTTGGATGCTTTATGACCTGTGTAGACTGGGGCCAGCAGCCTTACTCTCTGAGGCTTGAGGTCTCCACTTAGGACTCACAGATGAAGACACAGTGGTCAATCTCTTCTACAATTTTCAAGTACAAAATCTCTGGAAATGGGGACACACTCCATTGCACTAATGTCTGACTTCGCCCACTTTCATGGAAGCGCCCTGAAGAGATTGCTTCCTGAGTTTACCTCCAGACCCCGAGAGTGTCATGCAATGTGCAGTACGAGCTCCCAATCACGCCTCTGAAATCTGTAAACGCCCAGATGCAAAGCTCTTCTCTGTTTCCAAGACTTCCATGGAAAGCTGCGGGCCACGGCGCCCACACAAATGCTCTCTGTGAGGACCACGTGGAATGCTGACTGCATGGTGCATTTGCTACACTGAATGTCTGGCACACATTGGTCAATCTGAAAGAACCAAGAGGAACTCACCGATACGGTCCTTTTTACAAGAACTGCCATTTGCTCACTTTGCAGCCGGGACCCACGTTAGCCACTACCAGTCAGTGAACTGACTGCAGTGACTTAGGTCAGACCTTGGATTACTGCCTCCTTCAGTGCTTGTGTCTCTTACCACATGCTTGTTCCAAATGGGCAGAGGCTAAACAGGTCTCCAGAGTAAGCTTACAAACTGGTACGATTATTGCACGAAAAGGTGGGTGGATCAACAGATGGCTGACTAATCAGAGAGGATGCAGTCAGCGAGCTAAGCAATGCCACTACCAATGGCAGCTGCATCCTGAAAAGATGCCTTGAAGCTCTGGAGTCCACAGCAGTATAATCAAAGACCAATCAAAGACCAGTACTTCTAGAGAAACAAAAACCCAATCACGGTGTATGAAGGCTGTCAGACATTCACATTCTTGCCACACTTACAAAAGGTCTAATGATTTTGAATCTAACGAGTGTCTCAGTTCCAGCCTGTTGGGCTGAGCTCTCTGGATCACCCTGGTAGGGGGGATTATGGTAGGAATGAGCATCATGTGTCGTCAGCCACCCAGGTGCAAAGCAGTGCCATAGGATGGACACTGGTTAGGATGAGTAGAGGTGGATATGGTCGGCGGATCCAGAGATCGGACAGTCGGGTTTTTATTCACATGTTCAAGGTCCACATTGAATAAAGCTTTGGCACAAGAATGTGGCTTTTTGATGTTCACTGTTGTAGAAAGTTTGAAAAATTCCTCTGGTGACATAGGTATCATCGTATGCCCGCTGCAATGTAGTCCTTCCTGTTATCTGCAGATTAAGCGTGGCTGCCACGGGTTTGCATGAACATGCTTGGATTGCATTTTACTCATGCAGGATCTACCTATGGATCCCACTAACACCTCCGACTCCTAAGGCTTACGCCCCCCAGGAGCATCTGCAGACCTATCTAAGCCACAGTTGGCCAGACTCCAGGAGACGCTGGTACTTAGATGGAAACGGGGTCCGAGAATCTGCATTTCCATCAGGTCACCCAGGGATGCCGAGGATGCTGACTTGGGGACCCCATGTGGGAACCCCTAACCCACATGGGAAATGGTAACTACTCCCATTTATACACAAATGTAACATTTGGGGACCCAGGAATTTCCCCACTGTGTCAGCAGCAAAAACAGAAAACACAGGAGCAAGAAATGGTCAGAAGATGCCAACGAGAAATGGGTTGGAAGGAAGAACTTACCACCGCATCTCTTCTCTTCTACACTACTGGATCTTGCCACAGATACTTCTAGAAAAACAAAAAAACCAATCACGGTGTATAAAGGGTGTCAGAAAGACATTCCCATTCTTGCCACACTCACAAAATGTCTAATGATTTTGAATCTAATGAGAGTCTCAGTCCCAAAACCTTGATTAACTATAAGAAGTGTATTTTTTTAAATCAATTCCAAGCTGACTGGGTTGAGTCTCCTTCAGTAGGTGACTTTGACTTAACAACGGTAAGTGCATTGTTAAAGATGAGACTCAGTAGGACAGAAAGAAAGCACTGTGGTCCTTCAGTGAAGTCCGGGCACGTTGACTCCCTGTTAAAATGCAGCGTTTCTCTCACATCTGCCAAATGTGGCCTCCCCGTGGTGTCTCTCTGCGTGAAGGCACATCTCTCTGTGTGAATGACACACAGCCTGTGTTGTGACATTCTCTTTGGGGGAAAACAATTTACCAGAGCTCAAACAAATCCCCTTAACACTTAAGGTAGCTTAAAATCTAAATCACTATTCAGAAGCCCATTCACGGCCTTTGTCATGACACTCCATGTGTGAGGTGCCGTGCCGGGAGAGGTCAGGTCTTGGAAGTGTTCTAAACCCCAAGAAAAAATATCCTTTCTGGACTATGGAAAAGGAACTCCCTTTTCTACTGATTTTTCATATTAAATATGCCCCTGTGGTTAAATCAACAAACTCCTAAATCTCTATGATGTATAACGAAGAACTATGGTGAATGTTTACATATTTATTTGTATTTTAGGGAAGGGTCTACAGGGTTTTCAGGGTCTCACTTAGATCGCACTTGTAGTGATCTGCCTATTTGTAGCCTCCCAAGAGCTGGGATTACAGGCTTATGCCACCTCACCCAGTCTCAATTGCTGTCTCAGCATGCCCTGGGGGCGGGGCCAGCACAGCAGGCCTTGGGATTGAACCCTGGCTCCTGTGCCTTCCTGCAGCTGCTTTAATCCTCTGAGCTATTTGGCCAGCCCTACATTTTAAAAATACATCATATTGGGGGCCAGAGAGATAGCTCAGAGGACTAAGTACCTGCTTAGGCAAGCTCAGGGGCCGGAATTCAATCCTTAGGACTGCATGCCAGGGCAGCCCTGCTCCTAGGCGTGCTGAGCCAGCAACCCAGTCTGGGTGTGCTGGCACATGCCTGTAATTCCATCACTGGGGAGGCTGAAAACAGCAAGATCAGTACAAATCCGAGCTGTATAGTGAGACCCTGTACCAAATAAATAAAAAAAAAAAATGACAGTAAAAGGCACATTGCCAGAATCCCCCTTAAAATGTTCTCTTCCAGCATATGTATCCCATCCTTTGTGCCATTTCCTAAAGCATTTTGCAAAGTTCTCCTTCATGAGCATCCTTCAGGTGTGTTGCCATGGCCACCCCAACCTCCTCACTGGATTCAAAATGTTCACCCTTCATGGTCATTTTGACTTCGGAGAATAACCGGAAGACACACAGCGCTGAGTTCAAAGCAAAAGGTGAATGGAAACATGCCATACTGTCTTCATGGCCCTGTCTTCTCCTCGGGTGGAAACTAGTAGCAGCACTCACTGTGTTTTTTCTTATAACTCTCAAAAATATTCATGAAAGAAAACTTCCAGCACTGCTTCAGAATGCAGCAAGAACAATGGAGCAGGTGAGTTCCAAGTGATGGAAAGTATTTTGATTATTAACAATGAGTAACACATTTTTATTATAATAAGAATGGCCCAATTTGCTATTCATCGTATATTTTGATTACACCTCATAATGCTATCCACACCAGAAGTGCCTTATGAGGCTAATACTAATAATTTTCTCTAAGATCTTATCTTTTCCACCAATGGAAAATCAAATAAAATCTACTTTATAGAATCAAACCTTACTATTTCTTGTAGTAGGTGGGTTTTTGCTTTATTCCCAGTACAGCGCTGTTTCCCAGAAGTTATACGTTGGATAGTTTATATGTGTACAGAGAGCACTAGCCCACAGTGAGAGCACAACAAGTGACTTGTCACTTACTAAAACTACGACCTCATTATGAAAAGGCAGCTTGAAAGGGGACAAACTTCTCCTGCAGGGTGAGCATAATGATAAACATCTATTTCCTCCAATATCATGAGGGTTTCTTGAAAAGAATGAATCTTTCCTGTATATACACATGAGTACACACATATGCATACACACACATGCATGCACACATGCACACACAGCATTGGCTAAGTATTTAACCCAGTATTTCAATATAGCCTACTTTTTAAGCCAAATCTCCTGAATATATTACAACCTATAAATTACAGAAAACATGGTCAAGAACTTTGAAATTCATAAGCTGCATCATAGTCTAAACCTACCATCATTGATAAAGCTACATTTAATTCATCTTGAAACCAGAAACTTTGATAGGATCACTTCTATCCCAGCAAATGCCACACACAGACACAGCTCAAACTACTGAGTCCTCTCACTAAGTGCTGGAATGATTCTGTCCCCGCTGATGAACACCTCTACCTGTCATCCCTTACCTGGGATGAAGTTGGAGTTGAAAACACATGGCCGGCTCTCTGTGCTGTTCCCAGAACACTGGCTGCCCACCGGGAATGGAAGGAGGCAGTGGCGGACCCGGGTCTGGACCCCAGAAGGGTCACAGGCAGACCAGTCAGACCACTCTGACCAGCTCTCTGCAGGGAGTGGAAGAGGAGAGCCGAAGCAGGGTTACTCGCTGAGACCAATCGCCGTGGAAGCACAGTCCAATTATGAAAGTTATTCTAGGCTTTCCCAATATGCTTCTAATAATTATGTGCATAAATATGATGCCGTCGCATCTTCTGATCAGTCCACTAAATAAAATACACACTTTGAATAAAAACACTTACATTTTGTATTCAGACAGAGCATCTCTAAAATAAGTTTCCTTTTCTTTTTCTTTTTTTTGGATTTAGTACAGGCTCTACAGGTTCTCACTACACAGATCAGACTATGCTGAAAAGCATAAGGACAATTCCTACATCTTGAGTCCAGGCCAAAAGATAAGAGAAGGAAGGACAACCTGCCCTCAAGTGGAAGATCTGCTGAGATGTGTGCAGCTCTCCCTGCTGCTGAGAGAAGAGCTTTGATGTCCACGTGAAAAGCTCAAAAAGGAGAACTTTTATTATTTATAGGCTGCTAATCAACATAAAATGACATTTTGGGGTATGCAGCTTGCAAGGGAAGTTTGGATTTTAGCTTATGCTTTGACTTAGGTAAAAGAAGCAGTTTTTCTTCCAAATGAATAAAGCGCCACATTTTGGGATAACTGAGACTCTGGTTTTCTATGCTCTATTCGATATCAGCATCACCAGAATGATCTTTCTAGACAGATCTGCAGCACAAGCTAATTAAGTGTTGTACTGTCAACATCAGATCCAGAGAATTCCTTATAGTTCAGCAAACTATGCTCCTTCTTGTGTGTGCAGGGGGAGAGGCAGGAAGGGCTCTGGGGCATCTCTGCAGATGCCTGCACTCTCAGAGATGCAGCCCCCAGAATTCTGACACCCAGAGTCCTGAGGCAGGTCTAATCCTCTGGATTAGTCTTCTCATCGCCAAACACGACTGCTTTCTCTATGCTACCTTCAAGAACTTGTGCATTGAACAATACTTAGGGATCCTCTGACATCATGAGCGTGGGGGATTCCTGTGAGTCAGCCTTGCAGACTTGGGTAGGAGCTCTCCAGTTACTTTTCCCCATGTCTTTCCTCCAACTTTCTCTCTCCCTTAAGGCACTGCCTGTCAGTCGCTAGCAAGCTCAAGGTCAAACTTGTATGTATTTCCCAATAGTGTGGGTTTGAGAATAACAGGCAGGCACTATACTACTGAGGTGCTAAAGGCTTTTAAGGCTAGGCAAAGTGAAAACTATTTTTCTATGGAACAACATGTAATGAAGTCATATTAAGGGTAATTGTGTGGGTTTGATTTGTTGCCCTTCTGGTACTCTGACAGGGTATCATCAACTTCATACTTAAATGTCATGGGAAGAGTACACAGGTGGCACGGCGCTGCTCACCTGGGCAGGGCTGTGTGTTGCAGAGGGCCTCTTCAGTGTGCAGCCCCAGGCAGATGTCTCCTCCATAGGCTGGGGCGGGGTTGGTGCATGATCGCGTCCTCATGTGGTGTCCTCCGCCACATGTTGCTGAGCACTGTGACCAGGTTGACCAGCAGGACCATCCACCATCCACTGGGAAGGAAACAGAGTCAGTCCTTCAGAAATCCAGAGTTAAACAACTGACACAGCTGCAGGTGGAACCTAAATTACTTGAAAAATCAGTGGGTGTGGTCACGTGGCTAATGACCACACAATGAGTGGTGCTCATTGAGGGCAGCCTCTTGTTCATGGGTCCTAGTTTGGATTTTTTTTCCCTATACTTCTCTACAGTTCTCTGTACATGTTCTTTCATTAACTGTTTCTAAATATATATTATCTAAGTTTGAGGGTGACAAAGGAGAAAAATAGGTATAATAAAAAAAAAAAATTCCAAATCATGAGGAGGACCACAAGCCATACTGTGAGCTAATTAATGTGCACCCCTCAGCTAGTGCTCACCTTGGGCATCTGAATCTGGTACTTGGCCAGGTAAGACTTACAATCAAGGATCATGATTCAAGGGACAGCTTCCTATTCCAACTAGATTGCAATTTTCTCCTTGAAGTTGGAGTAGAGAAAAGCCTACTACAAATGCAAGGTGAAGGCTGCCTTCTAAATTCAGGAACTAAACAATCAAAGCAAAGGCAACCACCAAAACTCTAAATAACGAAGGAGAGGAGTCCAAATGCCTGCAGCCAGTCTCACGTGGATGTTGGGCAGAACTGGTTTGTTGGCCAAACCTTTTCATAACTTCCTGAAGCACAGAGAACACCTCTCTGCCTGCTCACATTATCTCTCATTCCTGCAGAACAGTATCCTGAACTCTGGACCCCGCCAGCCCCTCTGGGTCTGGAGAACCTCAGTTCTGACATAGATGACATTTCTGCAGCTGAGACTTCCCATTGGCTTGGGCGTATGACCATATCAGACGTGACCTGCTGCTTGGCCAACTCTGGACTGAGGCTTCCTCTGAGTAACCAACTATGTTCTTCTTAGACTTTGTCAAAAAAGGTATTACACTCTCCTCACAATGCGAAGGCAACCATAGCCAGTATCCAGTATGAGAGACCACAAAGCCACATTCCCCTGAGACATGAAGCTCCCTTTTGCCCGTTCTGCTTAGCCTTCATCTTTGTCCTGCTCACCCCTGTATGTGCAGAGATGATGGCATAGAGGTCAGTGTTTCCTTAAGTGGTTCAAAAAGAACGTGACCAAGTTTGCCAACGCATCAACATGTCTTAGTGCAGCAAAGTGGCAGAACTGCCCCCTACTACTAGTGGCTGGAATGGAGGCTTGAGGAAGACCTTGTGAAGTTCCAGGGCTAAGACATGAGATGATATTTATGCCGAGGCCCTGAGAGTCAAAATTAAATATGCCTTCCCAGCAGCAAGGTTCCTGGCTTTCCAAACATCAAGTGATTCATTAAGCTACTATCTAACTGGGGAGCCTCTGTGCCTGGTACAAGAGTGTTTGTTCTGCTTTGTAAGCCACGCCTGCAGAAGCCACTACTCCTGGCATTCAGTTGTAGCCTTTCCCCAACCTTTCTTGCTGGTGACGCAAGCAATAAAGGTCATGGTCACTCTAACTCTTGGCTCTTTGTTCCACTGAGAGCAACTGGTCATCCCAGAGGCCCTTAAAACTGCACACCTCTCTTTGTCTTTCTTCAACTGTGCGCCACATTACCTGGTGAGACACTGGACCCTCTGTGGGGGACTGGCTAAACCACGGCTCCTCAAAGTAAAAGCCTGATGAGAGGAATCCACCAGTATTATGTAAATATAGTTATTACCATATTTTATTTTCTGTGTTTACTAAATAAACAGAAGCAACCACAACTGAGAGTGCTGAAATAATTGAAGACACAAGGTTGTTTGCACCAGAAAAACTTAGGTTGCACTGCATTGCATCCATCATCATATACTACCTCTTAATGAAAGTAGCATTTTCCTTTAGCTATAAGCACAGGTGAAAAGAAAACATTTCTGAGCTAGGCATGGGGCATATGCCTGTAATTTCAGCACTTGGTAGGCTGAGGCAGGAGCATCACCACCAGTTCAAGGCCAGCATGAACTACAAAGTGATTTCAGCATTTTGGAAAAGCATGGCTAAAAATGTCTTTACAAATAAAAACATTTGAAGTCAATTAAAAATGTTTGCCATATAATGTACAATGCATGACTAAATAGTTTATACATAAATTTGCTGAATTGAATATTTTCCCTAATAGTTGATAAGGTATATAAGAAAAGACAAATTAATTAAATATATGATACTGCCTGTATTACCAGCTGTAAGAAGACAGATATCTTTCTATGAGCTGAGAAAATTTCAGAAGTCCTATCTCACACCTGTCCTCACTTGCTGGCAGGAGTTTGGCTGTGTTTAAGCTGACCAGAAGTTTGGTATCTCATGAGTGGCCTTACACACGGCACGCTCCAGGGCGAAATTAAGTCTCAAGGCCTTCAAATTCCAGGTGTCAAGGAGCACGGCCATCTCAGCACTTCCCAGGCAGTGCAGGGTTACGGGGCTGGCCGTGCCTGCTGGACAGTGTGACAGCCACACATCGAGCTAAGTACATTCCCTGAGCAGTCCTGGCTTATGCTGCACTTGATGCGCTTGCAGCTGGGAGGCCAGCGGGTTCCTGAGAAGGTGCTAATCCTTGGAGGAAAGCAAATCAGACTCTTTGTGGGCTTTCACTGTTTGCCTACTAGGATGGCTAGGATTATTTTAAGAGAAAATACTGGCAAGGGCTCATAAAAATTGCACCTCTTAGATGCTGTTGGAGACAGTAAAATGCTGCAGAACCTAAGGAAAATAGAATGGAAGTTTTAAAAAAAACTTAAGAATTAATTCACCCTATGATCCAGCAATCCCACTTCTGGGTACATATCCAGAAATGTAAATTACAGTCTGCAAACAAACTGAAATTAAGGACGTAGCATTCTTTGGACCATTATGGTATTTACAGTACACAACAGATAAGATATGCAAAGAACCAAAACACTGAAGGGAAAGGAGAAAGAAAATGTGGTGTGTAGATATGAAGGAATATTATCCAGCCTTTATTTCCTTTTTTTTTTTTTGGTGGAACCAGGGATTGAACTCAAATCCTTGCATTTGCCAGTCAAGCGCTTATCCTACTGAGCCAACTCCCCGGCCCCTATCTAGTCTTTAAGAAGAACTTGCCACGTACCCAAGGGTGGACAAGCTTCAGAGAGATACTAAATGTGATAACCAGGTAGAGAAAGGTAAGAACTCACAAGCCCACTGACATATGGTATTTCAAGTAGTCAAACTAATATAAGCAGATTACAAAATGGTTTTCCAGGGGTGTAGGGGAAAGGTTCGAGGGGAGTTACTGTTCAACTACCATGAAGTTTCAGTTATCCAAGATGAGCAAGTTTTGGAGCTCTACTCTACCACCCTAGAGCTCTGGCTGAACACGCTGCGCTGTGCACTGCAGTGTTTGTTCAGAGAGCAGATTTCACCTGAAGTGATCTTTTTTAAAAAAGAAAGCCTTCTAAGGATCAATATGCTTATTTTGTCAATTTTCCATAATCATGCAACTTTAACAGCTTCACACATCTCTCCTGAGGTATTTCAAAGAGTATTTTTTCCTATATGTGCTGCTTCACATCTGATCTAGGCTGATATGCTGCTGCTCAACACACACACCCACATCCCTCTGTCACGACAGCTTTCCTCAGCGTGGGCGGTTTATCTTGGAGCACGGCGAGTATAACCACAGCCTGAAACCTGAGGAGCAGAAGAGCACTCCTGAGACACCCCTTTGGGGAGCGCACAGTAAGGCTCATGCTACTTCCATTGGGTTCATGCCCTCAGGGATGCGCTAGAAGAACTTGGAAATAGATGCTTTCACTGTGGAAAGCATTTGAAGGGGGAATTCCAACTATCCCTTCACTCTCGCAGGCAGTTCTGTGATCTGTATCACCTTCTGCCCCAAGAACTCTAAACTAGGCCTTGCTTCCTGTCTTCTACATCATGTTTGTACCTACACGTTGGAGCACTGCCTTGGAGAATGTGGGCTTTGTGGTCTGTACAGTGTAGAAAAGGATATTAAATACTGCCATATCCATTTGCATCAGGAAAGCTGATATATTTCTAACATAGAAACTGCAGTAAACAGCTTAAAGAGTAGCTTTTATTGTGAGGGGGCATTCTGAACTGATTGGGGAAGCAGAGATCAAGGATGCAAAGCAAACATGAGTAAGAGATAGTGCTTCAGAGGTGGGATGAGGCTGGGAACAATAGGAAATAATAATACTAGTAATAATGAGGAGGAGGAGGAGGAGGATAAGGAGGAGTGGGAGCAGACACTCAGTAAGTTTTCCACTTACTTGGCCCTCAGGAATGCTCTAGAAATCAGTGGGGCCAGCCACAGAGAAAGCAGGTTGCAGAGACCACAAGTGTGGAGCAGAGAATGGCGGTGGCTGGCTGAACACAGGTCCATGGCCCTCAGGAGAGTTCAGAATTCCCATAATCTTTGCCATTTCCACCCCAAAGTCTCCTGGGAGTCACCACATGGCCTGAGCCACCATCTGAGTTAGCTTGTAAAGGTCTGGCTCATGGACTTCAGAAAAATGCTCAAGCTTAGACTTATGTTCCTCTCAGGGAATCAGAACAAGTAATGCTGGGGAATTATTTCTGGTCAAATGAAATTTATGATTTAATTCAACAGAAGATATAAATTCTTTTTTTAAAATTTAGTACAGGGTCTAGAGGGTCTCACTACATAGATCTGACTCATACTCATAGTGATCTACCTGTGTCCAGCCTCCCAAGTGCTGGGATTGCAGGTGGACACCACCACATCCAGTCTCAGTTCCTTCTCATTGCACCCTAGGAGTGAGGCCGGCAGGGCATGCCGCGGATCACACCTCAGCCTCTGGGCTCTGTCTAAGCAGGCGCTGAAGATATAAATTCTTATTCCAGGAATTCTAGCTACATATTCCATCACTACAGTACAATATAACAAAGAGTACAGTTACCAGTGATCAAAGAGACCAGAGCCACGCTGCATGCATGTGTGCTGGGCACGCTGTGCACACCCAGCGATCTAGAGCCCGGCCTTGAGGGCCTCTCAGGACACGCACGTGTGTGGTGCTGAACACTCTCCACACTGCGTGCAGCATGCGCAACATGCTCCCCACCGAAGGCCAACAGGGTGCTCTGCCTCTCCAAGGATCTCTGAAATTAAGTCTCTTGCACAACCACCCAGCCACCCACAGAATGAGGACCCGGGTCTCCCACCACATCCTCGAATACCAGGAGTGTGAAACAGGCGTTATCCAGAGAACACACATTTGTAAAAAGTCTTTCCCTCCGTTCAAAAGGTCGCCCCTATAGTAGACTCAGTGCTCTGTCTCCATCGCATTTATTGTTTGCAGAGAAAAGATAAAATGGGATCATTTCTGTTAAATTCATTCAAAAGAATCCAGTTTAGCATGGTAGGTTTTATGAGGTCCCAAGAAAATTTTGAGACAAACAACTGCAAAGTTTTCTGATAAACCTTACACAGCACCAAAGAACCATTTACTGTCTACCTTTGTAGGTCAAAGTCTGGGTTGTTCGGCACTGAATCAAACATGGCAGAAGGAAAGGGCAGGAAGGAGAATCAGCTGCTTCTCAACCCTGAAAACAACTGGTATAAAGAAGGGACTAGTAATAATAATAAGCCTGTCTTCTGGAAGGTTAACAACCTAAGTTTACAGACCAAAAACTAGACAAAAAGAACGGCTGCAAGATAGCCAGACTTTCAAGGTCAATGAAAACTCAGAACATAGGAGAGCCTGTACTATAACATCATGTAACTCAGTTGTGCTACAAATTTTCTGATCAAGGAGATTATGGGGCCACAGAGGAAAAGGAACAATGATGTAGAGTGTCCCTAAGGAGAGTCACATGGAGAGAAAACATTCTCTCAGGCTTTCAC
>NDGN011362673.1:0-11572 GCA_002564285.1 Tympanoctomys barrerae | reverse complement strand
GGAAACCTATTAATTGTATCAAAATTTGTAAAAGGACAATAGTGGAAATGAATCATTTTATGCGCTTAAGTGAAACTGACCCCAGATGAAGATGTTTAACTGTCAAAGTTTCTTTAAGAAGTCAATTTTTATAAAATGTGGATACATAAATGCTCATAATTGATGTTTTTGCTTGTGTTCTGTAAGGTTTGGTCAGTCTGTCAGTCGAGCTGTACAAATAAACATTAAGCATGTACATTGAAAAAAAAAAAGGTGGGTGGCGAGAAATAGAGATGAGAAAAGTTTATAGGACTATATAAATATTACAGAAAGAGATTGATGAAGTGGAGGAGAAAGGAGAAGAAACAGGAGAAAGAAGTCAGGTGAAAAGATATGGAATAAAAGTAGAAAACATAAGAGGAACAAGGGAGACAAGTTTTCAGTTAGCAATAATCACGCTTCGGGAAAACCTCATTTGCTACAATGCTGCCACTGCACAAAGCTTAGGGGAGAATTTCCTTCACCTCTAGAAGCTAACTTGGAAGCAAAAGGTAAGAGGGAGAGAAGTGCATGCGCATGCACATTCATACACGAAGGGGAAAATAATGAAATAAAAACAGGGAGAGGATCAACAGGAAAAGAAAACAGCAAAATAAGAAATAAAGCTTTCTGCTGTGTTGGATGAGTGGCTCTTTTCTGCAGCCCAGGATTAAGCAGCAGACCTCAAGCAAAGATGTACATCTGTTCATGGGGGGCCTAAGGTGGCAGTCTTTCCCCGAAATGCACCGGGTACAGACATCTGCCTACATTGGGTACAGGGTGATGCTGTGACCTTCCGGTCTTGTGCAGCTGGAAGCTGAAGCTGGCCTTGCCCTGCAGGAGCTGGCTCCGTGTGTCGAGGAACTTGACAGGGTGGGCAGTGGGACTCTTGGCAGCGACCTTCTCTACAGTGGTGTCCCAGGTCACTTTCATTACACAATGATGGCAGTGGCCCCACACCTATTGTTGACTATGGAAAGCCGTTCTACAAGCACTGTACCATGTTTTTGGTTTTTTTGTTTGTTTGTTTGGTTGGTTTGTTTTTTTGTAGGTTTCAACTACCACTGACTCTGTCCGTCCCAGTGTGGTCCTATGTGAGTGAAAAGATTTTAGTTTCAGGTCATCTCCTGGATACAACTAGCCAGCTACTCTCAGCCATGGTTTGCAGAGGATCCCCCTCTTCTAAGAAATGTTCTCTGTTTCTTCTGTGTGTTTTAATCCTCACCTCATGAGTTCCCTTAGGGTTTCTTGGTGGCATCGGTGCACTTTGATTCCTTTCTCAGCTACTGCTGTTTTCCAGACTCCAGCATTGACGCAATTTCCCCCCATTTACTTTATTTCTCTGCTTCTGCCTCTGCCTGTGTCTCTCTCCTTCTCTCTCTCTCTCTCTCTCTCTCTCTCTCTTTCTCATCATTTTAAAGGTTATTCCTTTCTATTTCTTTTCTGATAAAATGTTAGTTGTCATTCTTTCAGTTGCACGTATAAATGTAATGTGTATTTTTTTAATAGGCCCATGCTAAAAGCCTAAAATAAGACTCAACCAAATAAAAAGTATCTATCACGGAATTCTGGAAATAGAGGAGGTGGGTAGAAGCAATGTATGCTGCTGCAGGCTTCTCTGTCTTCCCTCTTCCACCCCTGTACAATTGTCTCAATCTCTCTTTCCCTTCCTACATTCTTCTAAGACAGCTGCCTCACAGGACGTAAGGAGTTAGAAATTTAAGTATCACCTTGAAGAAGAGTCATGAAGGAAAGCTGACTGACTCACCAAAACCATGGTAGGAAAACAAAAACTGTGAGCTAAACCAGTTAGGGATGGGGTTTATTGTACTAGTAGAGTTTGGGTTATTTTGGCCAAAGTTCCAGTTGCAATATATGGTCAGAATACTTTGGAAAGGTGAAAAGGAAGCATAAGGTAGCATTCATGTTACTGTTGTTGATGACCAACAGTACTATGAGCTTGTGCACTAGGGTCTGAACATCAATGTTCACATATGGAAGCCTGTTTACCACATACATGCACACACATACACATAGCCAGACACATTTAGGCAACCATGTCATTAAAGTGGATCTCAAGCCGGCTGTGGTGGTGCACACCTACAACCCCAGCACTTGGGTGGCTGCAGGAGGAAGACTGCCACAGCTCTAAGTCAGCCTGGGCCACCTAGGAAGTTCAAGGCTAGCCTGGACTGCATGATCTCAAAACACCAAAAGCAGAAAACAAACAAAACAAAGTGGATCTCAGAGAGTATTGAAGAATAGCCAGACATTTAAAAGTTTGGCTTTCTCACTTTGAGAATTCAAGAGGCTAATTAATTTTTATAGAAGCCATAACTCTAAGTTACACCAATAAAAGTTATGTTATCAAAAGGTAAAAAAGAGTGAGACAGACAGACAGACAGACAGACAGAAATAGTCTCTGTATAATTCAGGTTGGCTTTGGACTCACCACAAAGCCCAGGCTGGCCTCAAACTCACATCAGTCCCCATACCTCAGCCTCCTGAGTGCTGAGACGAGCGGGCACCACTGTTCCCTGCTACCAAGTAGCACCTTAACAAAGAAAACAAAGTCTTCAAAGTCAGTGTAACTTGAGGCCAAGTACTAAAATCTAAAACCAAAGCCATGTCTGGCATAGTGGCAAATTCCTGTAATTGCAGCACTCGGGTGCCTGGGTAAGACAGTCACCACAAGTCTGAGGCCAGCCAGACCTACACAGTGAGGTCAGGGCCAGCCTAAACTTCATGGCAAGAACCTATCTCAAAACAAAAACAAAAACAAAAACAAGTATCATTTTTGATAAAAACTGAATGCTTCTACAGAGTTTATTCTATTATTCCATCTCACACAGAGGTATGAAATTCATATATACTCCTTAATAAGCTATTCATTTATGGGAAATGTGTGATGTTATTAACATCAATAAGACGACTAATTGATTTTTATTTTCCCAAACACTGAATCTAGCTGCCACAGTGATGCGCATGGGAGTTGGTCTTTTATGGGTTCAAAGGGAAATTAATGATGAACGACCACGTGCATTAATGCAGAAGATGGAGCAGGATGACCACAGGCCGACTGCTGCACCTCAGCATGCCCCACTTATCTCACCTGCAAAATAGCTTTTCCTGGTTGCCAGGAGAAATGCATAGAGCACACAGTACACAAAAGCTGCTTCATAATTGTTGACAATCACTCTATCATCACCATTTTCATCACATTGCATTAAGGAAAGCCAGATGTTGCTTATTACTTCTGACCTCAATTTTGTCATTCACTTTGTATAAGAATGAAAAAAAAAAACAATATAAACAATCACATTATCATTTGGGACATTGATATCTTCTTTCAGTAAAATGGGAATATCAATGGCATAATGATAAAGCACATAACAATTGTAATGGGGGTTTTAAAATAGAAATCAGGTTGTTGGATCCCCGGGCCTGCCATGCTGGCCCCGCTCCCAGGGCACGTGGAGATTGCAATTGAGACTGGGCCTGGTGGCGCACACCTGTAATCCCAGCACTTGGGAGGCTGCAAACAGGATCACTGTAAGTCCGGAGACCCTGTACACCCTGTACACCCTGTCCTAAATACAAAAAAAAAGAAATCAGGAAATACATTTCTGAATTAGATTTCTCTATTTTTAAATCTAAACTTTCAATTTAATTTTAGAAAAGTCAGAGCATGGCATCTTGGAAAAGGTATTTTTTTTTTTTTTGAAAAGGTTATTTTATAACTGAGGAAGACAGATAAGCTATACCACAGATTTGTTTCCTTGAACTTCTAAAAATTGGTGTTTGGGAACCAACTTGTCATTCCTTTGTGTTTGTGCGCACACACACACACACACACACACACACACGAGACAAAACACAGGCCTATATTAACAAACCCTGCCAATCACAGCTCAAGGTAAATGCATTATAAATTCTCTTCACAGCTAATCCTAGATCTGCAGGTTCCTGGAAGGATGGTGGAGTCACATTTATCAGAAAGTCTCAAGGGACACATAAAGCTTTCAAATACACCAGGATTTGGGTAATAAAAGAACCTGGCAGAAGGCGCTTTGAACTTGGCAGAGTAGTTTGCTAAATCGACACCACAGATTCACAAAGTATCCGTTCCATCTTCCTTGGATTATAGACGGATAACTGATGTAGCCAAAGCAGCCATCTAAACAAGAGTGTTATATTGCAGGCTCAATGAATTTTGGGGTTAAGGAGCGTTTTTTCTTTTCCCGTTTCTTACTCAGAGTTGGAGAAATCCAAGAACTGGAAATGTAACCGTAATCTCACGAACTACAAAGTACAGTGCTTATAAAATTACTCAGCTATTCCTTCAAAGGTTTTTAACTTAAGGTCTGGGCCCACAAGCTGCTCTAAAAACTAAATTTGCCTCTAGTAACATCATCATATGACAGCATATGCATACATTGATTTTAGAATCAACCAAAAATATCTGGCACCTTACTTGTTGATCTGCTACAACTTTGGTAGGCAAAATAGCATAAGTAATTTTAGGTTTATTCAATTGTAAGTGAAGTATGAGTGGTATACCATAGTACTAATCAAAATTTATTGACAAATTGGCCACAGATATAGCTTCTTCAAGCATAAAGCACAAAATACAAGTTTGGTTCCCTTCTTAGAGGCCCTAGGCAAGCCAAAAACCTATAGAACTGGCGTTTCTTCATTAAGCTAGTATTACTTTATAACATCATAAGATGTTTACCAATCTCATAGAATTGTCTGTTTTGAAAAGCTGGATTGTTGTTGGCTTAAGCAATACTTGGGACTTTTAGAAATCACAAAATAGCCTGTTTTTGCTTTATTATTTTACATGAAAAAATCTAGTTAGAAAAAAGTAGATCTCATATTTATGATGCACTGAAAGGCTTGAGCTTCATAATTAATGGTATTGGCAACAGATAACAGTATAAAGTTCTCCTTAAATGCATTTTGATTGAATGCATGTAGCATCTGATGTAAGATGCATTTTTCTCTGTGTCCAATATGGTGGTAGACATGGGTGGAAAAACAGCAGATATTTTTCCAAGCAGAAGGCATGAGATGGCTAAAATCCTCGGCCTCCACAGCAGAATTAATTAGTGTGTTCACCAACCAAAGCTGTAAGATTTATAAATGAAATTCTAGAAGGGGCATCAAGCTAGCACAGGATATGGAAGCCAAATGGAAAACATGAACCAATAAAAGAAAAAAGTTAAACTAGCTCGAAGTCTAAGTTTAGCCTTTGAAGTCAATTCAAGTCCAGCGTGCTTCAATTCTGATGTAACCCTAAAACGGTGGGTACAAACAAGAACTCGAAAACAGCTTTTGTAACTTTTGGACCTACTGCACACAAGTCAGTCTGTTGATGGCGATACTGATTACACAGTGGTCTGAATTTTATCTGAATTGAAAGTCATTTGCCTCAGGTTGAAATATGAGAGTGAAGACATCCCACCAAGAGCAGCCACCCCCAGGCCCGTCACCTCCGCACACGTTTATACGCGATGTTACACAGCGTGTTACACTGTGTTGATGGAGCCAACTGTCTCAGCAGCAGTAACACACAAGTTTTTGCACACAAGCACATTCTTCCTGTATGACAATGTGTTTGTTTCTCTTTGTCCTGTCATTTGTTTCATTTCACATTCTAGTTAATGAGACACTGGCTTTTCTGTGTACAAGAATATTTTTCTGAGAAGAAATAATTCTCTTGATTTCAAAAAATTATATTTCTGTCAGGATGTAAGTTTCAAACACATATGGCACTAAAGGTCCATAACCACTCCGTCTTGTTGTTGTTGTTTAGACAGGGTTTCACTGTACGGTTCAAGGCTGGCCTTGGACTCACAGTGATCTCCTGCCTCAGCCTCCCTAGTGAAGCAATATGTAATGGAAGGCAACAAAGAACTACCATATAATTACACGAGAAGAGAGTATTCCCCCTAGTGCAGAATTTCCCTGTGGCAGCACCACTGTTTCAAATCTGGAAAACAGCCCACATGAACAAGAAAGCTTAGCTATTGCCACAATTTTCTCATAGGCCTTACAACATTCTACCCTTGTTATTACTGAAGAAATCATACAAATAAAAATGTTCAACAGTAAGTACTATAGCAGATGCATCAGGTTTAATAAAAATCACAGTGAATATTTAATTTAAAAAATTATTATAGTAACAGACACATTGCCATGAAGCCCCTCAGGATTCTCCCCCTTGGTTTGAGTGCGCCGCCCCCACTGGAGCCCCCACTTGCCATGCTCCAAAGCAGTCTCCTGGAAGTGTCCTCTCAAGTCCTCAGGCGTGCTCTCATGGCTGCCTCAGTGTCCTGAATCAATTCAGTGTTCACCTTTCATGGTTGTTTAGACTTTGGTGAAAAGATACAGATCACCAGTGCCAGACCCCAAGGATAACATGGATGAGGACGCTGGGCAATGCCTTTATGAGGCCGCATTTCCGTTAGATGAAACTCGCAGCAGCCTTTAGTGTATTTTTGGTCACATCTCTGGAAGATACTCAAGAAGGAGACTTCCAGAGCTGCTTTAGACAGTGGCAAGAATAAACGGATATGTGTGTTTGAAGCAAGGGGCAGGGAATATTTTGAAGGAGATTAATGTGTCCATAATCATTTTTTTTAAAGTTGTAATACATTTTAAAACTTACACACTAAATACTTTGACCAGACCTTGTATGTGCATGGCCCCACGAGAAGACAAAGAAGAAAAAGATCAACTCATTTGGAAGAGGAGAGGATGAAAGGTAGATTTACGAAGGGGATACTTTTTGAGACTGAAAAAATGGGCTGAACTTCTGTAAGATGAAGACGCAAAGATTCCCAAGGAGATAGAATAAATACAAAATTGCCTGGGCCCATTTGTGAGCTTAGGTAAGTCTTAGAGAATTGTGGTTCTTAGACTTAAGTTCTGTATATTTTTCTCAAGCAGCTTCTGAATTGGGCTATGGGCAGATCTTGATGAGTTCGGAAAAGCCAGCTAGCAAAAAACCTATAGTTTTGTAACAGGGATGTTCTAGGTGATTCTCGCAAGGGCCTATAAAATGAGGAAACCGGGAACTAGTCTCGGAGACAAACGAGGATTTAATTGGAAAGTAGGAGACAAAGCCATCCTTATTTTGAAGTAGCAAAGAAATTCATTGCATTGTGTCCATGCTATAAGACACTGTGAATGAAAGGTGTAACGTAAAAGTGGACTGTGTGTTAGGTTTTTCTGGCAGCAGTGTGGTAGAGAAGCAGAAATAAGAGAGGTGGGGGAGCCTTTGTTAACTCTGAGACATTAAGAGGACCGAGGACAGGGAGATGGGGGTGCTCTGACCTAAGACAGAGAAGCTGAGACTTCATGGACTTTCGCTGGGGACGGAGCTTGAGGCGCAGGTTCAGTGACACCTAGGCGTTGGACGGGAGGCCCCTCGTGTGCCCGGAAGGGTATGCAGCAGTGGGCTGGGGCAAGAGGAGGAAGTGATCGTTGCGAAGAGAAGCTGTTGTTTCGGGATTCTGCCGTGTTGAATCAGGGCCGTGATAATTTAACAGCTGGTTGGCATGGCATATGGTGTCGGGGATTGAACCATGGCCCTTGTGCTTGCCTAAGCAGGTGCTTTAGTGCACTGAGCTAGCTCGCCAGCCCCAAAGCCAAGTTTATTATTATTTTTTGTTCATTTATATATATATTTTTGTAGTACCAGGGACTGAACTCAGGACCTTGGGCTTGCCAGGCAAGCACTTATGCTGCTGAGCTATCTCTCCCATCTTGTGTGTTTTTTAAATTGTGTATTGTTTTTAATGTCTTAACTATTTTTCTATTCTCTTTAAAATAAAATGATGGACTAGTATATGTTGTGGAAGTAATTTTACAACAATAAAAATTCAGGCTATGGCATATTCATTACTTTTATGCAGATTTATAGTGACTTTGGAGTAAAGGCAGCAGAATGGAAAGATGTGGGACCTGCAACCCAAACAGGAAGAGAGGAGGAAAATGTATGCATGGTACAGCCTAGAAACCACTGCTAAAGAGGTTGGGATATATACAAAGGACACAGTTGCTTTGTACCAGGACAACTGGAAAAAAACAGCTAGGAGCATCTCAGAAACCTTGCGGCCATTGCTCTGGTCATAGGTCCAGAGACCTTCCAGGTACCCCATAAACCTTCCTTGGGCTCACGTCAGGCTTGCTTTCCTTGCTTTAATCCTACAAAGTAATCTGCAGTCACAGCTGTGACCCAAGCAGGGGCAGCTTCAGGTCCCATACAGCTCACCATAGAGCAGATCGTGGGGATCACTTGGTGCTGTTTTGCAGACAAAGAATTCAAGAGTTTAGGGGGCATAGTGGCTTCCACCAAGAGTTCAAAAGAATACAGGTCAGGCCAAAGTTTGCCTCAGAGTCACCTTCCCTGCAGAGAGGCAATGAGGGGAACTGAGGGAATGAAGCCACACAGATTTAGCTTTCAACACCATGCCAGGCCTGCCTGGGAGAACTACAGACATTAGCACGCAGCCTGAGAGAGCTGCTATGTGGGCAGCAGATCCCAGGAAGAAAGGTGGGTGAGGCTACTTACATACCCATGTGTTTTTACGGGGGACTACAACGGTACACTATGCTTTCTTCCCTACTGTTGTAGGCAGCTGAGAGAGACAGAAATATTACAGACAGACAGACAGGGCTAGGCCCTCAAAGGAGCCAATATGGAAGGCAAGATACCTTGCAACTGTGGGAGAGAGAGACACTTCTGCTGTGGGCCAGACCTGAAGACAAGATTAAAAAAATGCAACCACATAGCTCCCTAGGGAAGGGCCTCAGGAATTGATACTCTAAATAGGTGTCAGTCACCTTGAAAAAGTCAGGGAGAGTCACTAATTAACCCCCTGCAGGAAAAGCCCCTGCTCTGTAGTCACACCTGTGTAACCACCCCATCTGAACCAGGGCACTCAAGGGAGGGACTTGCTAGCTTTAGAATAAAGAGCTACAGACTCGCAGCTGCTCCTATTAAGGGTTAGCAGTTATTTTCTGAATAAATTCCTTTCCAACTTGTGATTCCTTTAAAAAGTTGTTTTAGAATCCTAAAGTGATTCTTGTGATAAGTTTGTCTAGTTTTACTGTTTCTTTTGGGGGAAATGATTTCCGGAGCTTTTCTTTCAGCATCTTTTAAAACTTTTGGTAGCGCTTTCATATTTGATATGTTATGTATATGTGTTATAACCGCACCCTGAAAATCCCACAGATGTGGTGATGAAGTCAAAGAAACAAATGTGTAACTGTGTTGACCCTGGGAGAGAAAGTCATCAGCAGACCAGGGGCCTTGACAACATTCCTATCGTAGAAAGCTGACGATACTGCAGAGCACAGACGAGCAGAGCAGAGCACAGACATGTTAGGATGATGGTTCGGAACAGGAAGGTTTGGCAGCACACAGCAGTCATAATTCCTCTTCTGGGCAGAAAATGTGAAGATGTCTTAGGAGATCTTGTTCCTACCCCATGGGAGAAACTCCTGAGTCCCTAGTCCTTGAGGCCCTTGGCTTCAGACCTCTAGGAAAATTTTCCTCATCTGTTATCCACTAGGCCCCTTCTGACATTAGCTTTGACCAATGGGCCTCTTTGGGGGCTGTATGAATATCATAGCCTTTTTGATGATACAAGTTTGGGGGGCTAGTGGTCGTTTTAGAGATTAAAATAATTACACTTTTTTTGTACTATTTTGTGATTTTGTTGAAAATACAATTCCATCAAAATTTTAGTAAGCTTTCTATTTACTGCCAGTCAGTTCCACGTCCAAATCTCTTTCGGCCACAGGGCTTGAGGCTGCTAACTCTCCTCCTTTGTGTATTCACTAATGTGCTTAGCATATTTATTTTAAAGTCATCTAAACCAATCAGCTAGACTAAAACAGTAACACCTCTCCATTGCCCTTTGTTATAGGGTTCCCCTATCTAAATGAAAAGTCCTAGTGAAACACTTCTGAAAAGGGTAATGAACAAAGGTTCTGTATTATAAAGCATAGTTATAGCTGACTTTCCCAATTTTGAAGATCAGAATTGTTAGATTTTATATCAATTTTAATTGCAAGCCATTGTCAGAGAATGTACCTCTTAGCTGAGCTGTATTTACTTTCATTTCTACAGTAGTCCCTTGCTATTTCACATTTCATCTTTTTGTGGACTCACTGTTTTACAGGTTTTCAAAAAATATTAATCTAATTTATAACAGATTTTTGCTATATCGTGGAATGTCATAGTACCGTAGGGTATACGTAGGTCTACCAGTTTAGAAAGTGGTTAAGAACATTAGAAGTGTTTTAAAAGTGTGGGAAAGGGTTATAAGAGTGTGGAAAGGGTTTATAAAGCCTTAAATATGTATGTATGTGTATATATATATATATATATTAAAATAAGTATAATGTTGCTATTTCTCTGACTCTCACTTATTGTGGGGGTATCTGGAATGTAACTTCCGTGATAAGTGGGGGACCGCTGAAACCATTTGTAAACTGCTTAATTTTGGCCTAATATGTTTCTCATGGTATTTTGTTAAAAGCAGCATGGACCAACAAATGCACAAACGTGCACCAACTTTTTTGTTTGTTTTGAATCTCTTGTTTTACAAAACTACAGATTTGCTTTCCAAATTATCAGAAAGAAGTAACAGTTCTAACATTTTCTTGCCAGCAATTATATTCTTCCCTGATGTCCACTGCTTCATCAATGACACATATTTTAGGTTTTTGTCATAGTAGCTCTTATGCCTTTTGCAGCTCCCTACACTTTTAGTTAAGGTACAGGATAAGCTGCCATAACGAAATAGGCACGAAGATGAAGAAACCCCAGAAACATAGGGATTCGCTTTTCTCACGTACGAGGGTGCAGAGGGAGGACACTCTCCACGAGGCGGTACAGGGGCCATGAGGCTGTGCACGGACTCAGGCTCCAAGGGCTCCCCCTGAATGGGAAGCTTGCCACCAGCACAAGTGTGATCCACTTCACAGGAAGGGAAAAGAGAAGATGGCTGGCAAGCATTTGCACTTTCAAAATGCTTGAATGGATTGTGCCCTTTTGTTCCCATCTCTTGACTTGAGCTTGGTCAGATGGCCACATCTCGCTGGGAGGGAGACTGGGAAACAACAGATAACCCCATCCAGGTAGGCAGTCCTGGGCAGGGCTAAACTCGGGGCTCCATTACTAACAGGAATAAGTGAGGTTGGTGCTGTCAGGCGGTAGTCTTTTGGTATAGGAAACAAGGGAGATTACCTTTTCATTTATCACATCCTGTTGAACTTTTTTTTACTAGGTATACACATTATAGTAATGATGAAGAGGACATTGTTAAAATATTAACTATTTTTAGGCCAGGAAGCAACATAATTATTTAGCACTTGAAAGGGAAGTAACATAGATGAATTTTTCTTTTTATTTAAAGTTCTTTTTCTTTTTTTTTTTTTTGTATTCTAGGGAAGGTTTTACAGGGTGTTCAGAGTCTCACTACTAGATTGGATTCATAGTGATCTGCCTGTTTATAGCCTCCCAAGAGCTGGGATT
>NDGN011362670.1:0-18983 GCA_002564285.1 Tympanoctomys barrerae | reverse complement strand
CTTTCACAGACAGCAAATTGGTCAAGCAATGGCTGTGACTCATCCACATGGCTGACTCTGACAAAGGATGTGTAAACTGCGGCACAGGGTTACAGGATAAATCCTGAGGGGACTTGACTGACCGTGTCAGATGTAACAAAGTTACATTTCTTGTTATATAGGTCTTGCTTTATACAATACATATGTTATAGATGTGGTCTCACACAGGCTGAATTTACCTTTTTGGCAGTAAAGTCTGGTAAATTGTTTTCTGCTCTATTATATTTCATCTTATATTATTTCATTTTTAAAAAGCTGTATTTATATCAGGAATACAGTTTGGAAACTGATGTTAAATACAGTCTTATATCCATATCTTTCTTGAAGATAACTTCAATGAAGAAAACCTTCCAATTTAACTTTGGAAGGCCAACACGCAGTCAGATAGTGCTTCTGCTGCATTTTGGAGAAATACTGAACCTTTACGACCTGCAGTCGAGGAGCGCGTCTTGTGCGGCGCACAGACGCTAGCAGGGCCGCCTGAATACCTGCTCAGGATAAAAGCCAGCAGGCTTTCCGGTTTCCTCCCCACGACCTTCAGTGAGAATCGTGACTGAAGGGAATTCCTGCGGATGAGCTCACGAGTAGAGTGGGAGGACCTTCTGTCTTGTTACATTTTCAAGCGTGAATTTATTAAAACCAGCTGAAGTTTTAACCTATCATTGCTGTCTTTTGTACAAAAAGAAACTACCAGGAAAAATATGTATACCATTAAAACCTTAGATGCCACATGTTTCTCTCAGTCAACTTATAATTTAGTTTATACAAGTGAATAAAATAATAGCTCATGGTGGCATAAAATATTTTCCTTTTATAAGGTGAAATGTTTCCTTTGCTAAGATACGATTACTTTTTAAACTGTGCATATTAAATTTCAGAAGTAATTTTAATATGTTTTGAGCCAGGGAGTAGGGTAATATATTTTATAAAAAGATTAATCATAATGTACATACATAGTTTACTTAAATATGTAAAATGATTGAATCATATAATGAACCAATTGAGAGGCACTTATTCCAATTATTTAAAAAATCCTTTATAAAAGAACAAGTTGGTGCATTAGTCAGGCTTCTTTGCGGTGAGAGCCCCGCGAAGGTTCGACAGGAGCTCTGTGTAGTGCAGCAGCGGGCAGCAGCTCCTGAGCTCGGGAGCCGCGGGACCTGGAGACCCTGGGAAGCGGTTGTTAAGATCCAGCCCAACGCCGAGTTCTGAGAGCCAGAGAGAGGAGGAGGCGTAAGCCCCGCTCCCGGTGCAAAGGCCAGGGACGAGCCCGGCTCTCAGGTGGGGTGAAGTGGAGCCCCATCTGAACGCGGGTCGCTTCTGTGTCTTCTAGCTCTGTGGACACCTTGCTGGCGAGTGCAGACCTTCGTTACTGTCCCTCAGCTCGCACGCTAATGTCTCCCAGAAACAGTTTAGGGACACAGTTGAGTACAATGTTTTACCAGCTCTCTGAGCGCTGCTTAGCCGAGAACACGTGGCATACATGATTAACCACCACAAGTTAACTAAAAAGGTAAACTTTTGATGGTAAAAACAAAGCCTTCGCAATTAAGTAGCTAGTTATTGGTAAATCCAAAATGTAAACTGTGACTTGTATATTCCTAAAACTTAAGCACTTACCTTTCAAGCACAGTGTTCAGAAACTCAAATAATACCTAGGCAAATAAGTCCCAAATGTTTCTATCGCTGACATTTTTCCTTTGCTTAGTCCTTCTGCAGATGTCAAGACAGCTCTAACTCAACACGTCCCAAATAAATACCTCATCTGCTGAGCCTGCCCACCTCCACTCACACCTCCCTCCCCGAACTCTTGACTGTCTCCTGCTTTCTCTGTGTGATGGACGAATGGCCCTCCCTGAGCCCCTTCCACCCTCCACCTCTGCCCCCTCGCATCAACCTCTGCGCTACGTTCTGCTGGTCTCTTTGGTGGCCTCCAACCCTTCCACCACTCTCACGGCCAGCTGGCACGAGCCCGTCAAGCCTGTTCTCACCGGTTTGTCCTTGGCTCCAGGCGTGGTCTTCTTACTCACTGGTGGCTGCAGTTTGCCCCCACTTCCGTCTCCTCTCTGCATAGCAGCTGCAGCCATTTCACGAAATGCAACCTTGATTGCATCTTCTGTACTTAAAATCATTTTGAGGCTCCACATAGTCACAGAAGCCTGTGATCCCGCCTGACGTACGAAGCCAAGACAAGATTACTCTCTTTTTAGGCACGCAGCTCTCTCTACGCCTTTCTAAATTATTTACAATTTCTCAAGCAGCTACAGTCTCAGCCTCAAACCTTGGCATTGGTTTCCAGCTGAGCCAAAAATGCTCTCCCTAGCTCTCTCTTTTAGGAATTTCTGCAAGTGTTATTCACACACACACACACACACACACACATACACACACACAAAACAGAATTTTTCAAAATATATTATGACCACCTGTCCAGCTACCAGCATTAGATTACAAGCTCTTTTAGGGAAGGTCTGATGTCTCGCTCATTTTTGTCTCTAGCCCTTAACATAAGGTGAATGCATGCCACGTGAAGACAATGCGTTGTGTGAGACACTGCAATGTGGATTTTTTTTGCGGGGGTGTGCTCAGGATGCCTTCAGGGCAGGTCTGGTTTGACTTGAGGATGAGGGGATCGATCCACAGCATCCTGAGCCTGACTGCCTTGTTTCAGCAGGGACATGGCAATATGGAATACATTTTGCGTAGAAGCATTTTAGGACTGTTTGTAAAGGGCAATGACCGACTTGAAAATGAAGATAACTATGAAATTGTGGTGGTTGTATTTATAAGACTGCAGGATATGCACTTATGTTCAAATATTGAGAAAGATTTTATTTAAAATTAGCATAACTAGGTTATGTGAAGTAAGTGAGACCAGGATAAAAATAAAAGACAAATACATATACTTTGACATTCTTTGATACATGGAGGTGATTCTGTATACATATACTAAATTAAAGATGATAGATTATTAGCAAAATTAAGCAATATCAACATGCACATGCTTCTTGGTAGGAAGCTAGATAAATTCAGCAGTGGTGAATTGTGAGAGCATTTATTTTTTCAGCTGAGTACAATTGTCTGCACTTGTCTGCATTTTTTTCCTCAGTGCTTTCAGTTTCCACCGTCGACAGTGGACCACAAGCGCTAAGTGGAAACTCCCCAGCAGGCGGCGTGGACCTTTCAGCTGCACGCCACTCCAAGTGGCATGGTGACATCTTCTGTGGTTCTGACTTGCTCCCTTGACTGGAGTCTCCTTGCTGTCCTGCAGCCCACCTGGCCTTAGTCTCTCAGGAGCTGCTTCATAAGCTGCCTCGACACAAGGTGTGGTAGCGCTTGCATTCAAGGAATCCTTCTTTTCTTTTTTTCCTTTTCTTTTCTTTACTCTTTCTTTCCTTTCTTCTCTTTTTCTTTTCTTCTTTCTTTTTTTTTAAAAGTGTATTTGTTACAGGGTCTACAGGGGCTACCAGACCTCACTACATAGATTGGACTCATAGTGATTCTCCCATTTTCAGGAGAAAAGCTCTGGGATTACAGGCATGTGCCACCACGTGCAGTCTCAATGGCCTTCTTGGCACACCCTGGGGGTGGGGCCAGCACAGCATGCTGCGGATTGAACCTTGGCAGCTGCATTCTGCCTAAGCAGGCACTTTAGTCTGTGGAGCTATCAGGCAGGCCCTCAAGAAGCCTTATTTCCTTCATAAAGGACCTACAGTATTATTTTATTATTATTTATTCTTACTCATTTCTTATTGTATCTATTGTAAATTAAACATTATCACAAGTATGTGTCAGTTACTTTCCCCTTGTTGAAGCAAAAACCACAAGCTGGATCATTCTGGCTCACAGCCTGCAGAGCTTGCGTGGTGAGCAGTTCCCGCACGTTGCACGCGTATCTGGTGCTGTCTGTGGTTCTGCTACTCACACAGTGTAGGTAAGCCTGCTTCGGGAGGGGCTCGTGGGTTAGCGAACAGCAAGGCAGCAAGGCAGAGGGGCACTGTGGAGTCAGAGCCGCCGCGGAGCAGCGGGCAGGCGCTCGAGAGAGACTCCCTCCTTCGTTCCTGTCCTCCTTCTTTTCCTTGTTCTGTCCAGGCTGTCTGCCAGCTGGATGGCGCTACCCACACTCAAGGCGGACCTTCCTTCTTTAGTAAATCAATCAGTCATGCCCAGAGCTCTACTACACTGATGGAGTAGTGCACTGACCCAACATCACACCTCTGGTGACACACACTCTGGGTCCAGTCACTGCCCAAGCCCCCCATGACAGCGTGAGGCTTTCAGGAGCATCTAGGCAGGAGCCTGAGAGCGCGCGTGGGTAGGAGATACGGCACATGGCTGGGGCGGGCTAGTCTCATTCTAAGAATACAATTTCCTTCAATATAAATGTTGGGATTTGTTATGCGTTTAAGCCTAATTTAGGATTCTTTGCAATGATCATATATTAAAAACAAACTATCCAAGAAAAAATAGTACTTATAGTCTCCTACATAGAAAAAATACCATTGTATATTTCATGTGAAACAAATAAATATGCATCTATGAATCAGCTTTTGCTGGTGGTTTCCGTCTAATGCGTTCCACCCATATCCTTCCTCTTTGCTGCATTAGCGGTGCATTCCCAGTGTACACAATATTGTCTGTGGATTCTCATACTCAAATAGTTCAGCTAAGCCTGTTTCTGGAGTGGACATAGTTTAATGAACAGACCTGGTGAACATATTCAAATTCCATGCCACTTTTCCTTCTTCTGATGCAATGAAAGCCAGTAAGGTCCCAAGCGATTCAGCAGGGAGCTGTAGTTTCTAAGTGGCTCTCCTCGATCAGGGCTCTCAGCCGCAGCCGGATTTGCACCAAGATAGCCATCTTGCATCTGAGGGAGGGCAGCCCTCGCCCTGGGTTCACCGTGTGCTCCTGAGCGAGTCACCTCACATTCTTGATCCTCAGTCCACTCATTTGGAGAATTAGGTGAAGGCTGTCTTAATGAGAAACAGATGCTACATCTGAGATGAGTTTTCTTGTGTAAACAAGTCATTCCAAAGTTTAATTCCAAAGAAAGTTGCCGTGTTGACGGCCGGGATACATGGCTCACGTGAGGTAGGGCAGTGGGACAAAGGCTTTGGAGGGAGAGTGTTTTCTGATGGACATTGGCGCACCACAATATCACGTCTGCATTCTTTTAAAAGTTTTATCTATTAATTTTCATGTTGTTTTTAGATATATATTATGATTTTTTAATATAAAACTTATTTTTTATTTTAGGGTATAATACAATTTTATATGGTAAATTATCATTTTAACAGGTCAATTAAGTTTCAAGAGGGAGGCAACTATAACTCAAGACTAGTAATTCCCTAGTGAAAGTTAAAACCTTTTATTTTGGGGATGAAAGTTAACGACTGAAAGATTTAAAGACATACGCTTTAAAGACAGCAGATAAGTAGAACACTTGTCACTTTTGTAAATCCTTACATTCTAAAACACTCTGCTACTAAGGAGATACATCATTTAATTGACAAGAATTCCTCAAAGGAAAGAAAATTCCTCTTGAGAAATGCTCTGCTTAGCAGCCTGTTGCTTTCTCTTCTGCGCCCTACAACAGCTACGTGGCCGAATGAAGCAGCTATGAACGGCAAAGTCAGAGCTGAGGCCCAGGGACCTCTGGGCGCGCCGCAGCGCCGCGCTTACATTCCCGTGTTGACTCCAAGTATTGCTGTCGCTGGGGCACATTTCAAAGCTTCAGGTTAAATATGTTGTGGTTTTCCATTGCGCAACTTCTTTGTATTTTAAACTGAGAACAAGTAACATGTGAATCACCAGGCTAACGGATACTGCTGAGAGTTCTGGGTTGGCTAGTTTATGATTCTCTGGTGTTTCTTTTTCTTTTTTTTTTTTATTTTTTCTTTTGGCAGCTGTGGTGCTCCTACATTTGACATTAGCTAAAGAAGCAGTAGTTTGGCCTTTGAGTGGAAAACAGTCCAGGAATTTCAGAGAAGAGGAACTAAGTAACCAGTGGCCTGGAGCTATTCACTTCTGAGGAGAGATGAAAGCAATCCTACCCCTTGGTTTTCTCGGTTGCCTGCACAGGGCTATTTTGACTTCAGTGTGAGAAGACTATCTGTGGTAGAATTTGGCCCTGAGTTTCTTTAGAAACTAAGCAAAATCTTGCTGAGTGAAATGCAAAATAACTGCTGGCTGGAGGAGGGTCACCCATGAAAGACCAAGAATGTGACGGGAATACATATAAAATCTTGGAGGAGACCAGGAACACTTAATGCCAGACCCACTCTCGAGAGAAGCCGTCCAGTAGAACTACCCAAGTCTCGTCATCTTGGGAAGCAGGCTGCTTGAAGGCAGAAGGCGCACAATTTTAGTAGATAAGCTTGTTGGGAATGATTGTCATCACTAAGAATCTTACACTGGACTTACTTACAATAACAGAACTGTATGTTCCCTCCTAAAATTCTTAGGCAAGTGGTGTGAACTGTAGATTCAGAGTGAGAATTCTGCATGTGTAGACACACATGTTCACCATACATAATTCTTCATACATACGGTTATAATATGTATACGGGTTATAATATGTATACAGAAGAGCTTAACTCTGTGTGCAATATTTTTCTGGGTTCTTGCCAAAGAAAATAAATTGAACCTGTACACGTGGCAGCACAGCTAGTACCCCAAAGGCGCCCCTTCCCCCCAAGGGCACTGTGATTCGCCTGACCTCCAAATCGGTGTGAGATCTGGCACACAAGTAGACCATGTGCATGGGAGGTCTTGTGAAGTGGGGCTGTGTGAAAATAAGTGGGCCCACTTGAATTTAACACGTCGTTTAGGTTCTGCGGTTGCTCTGCGCTATCAGCAAGTTTAACGAAAGAGGCAGTTGTAACAGTAGGAGAAGTCGGGGAGAATGAATTGATCAAAAGAGAATGAATTGATCAAAACTTGGTCCAGTGATGGAGACCACTACGACGTGGCTCTGACCTGGCTTCAGAGTAATGGACTGATGGAGTAGTGGCTCTTCATGTCTACCTGGGAGCCTGTGCAAGGCCTAGGCCTCTTGTCTGGGGATGGCAGTGGGCTCATGGAAGTGAACCTCTGCGAGTCACTGGTCCTGGCGGAGGCCTGTGATGCCTGTGAAGCCGTGAAGCCCCAAGGGACAAGACAAGACCACAGTGAGGGATGCCTGGACCAACCTCAACTAACTGGGTAAAGACTGCAGCTGTGGGCATCTCACTCCTGGGTGGAGCCCTTCCTGGAGATAACACAGTTCTCCTAAATGAACGCAGTCTTACTTGGAGAAGTCCTTGAGAGATTCCTGCCTTTCTTCAGTATATCCCTCCCTTGTTCTGAAAGCTAAGTAAGTACAGGTCCCCTAGAGACGATCATGGTCTTAGTCCCCAGAGAATGTCAAATTCTGTTAGAGAGTTTTGACCCTCCTAGAGCCCTAAAACCACACTACTTGACTTGTTTAGTTAAGTCTTCACCATCCACTTGTAAAACTAACTACCTTGTTTGACCACCATGAAGACTGAAGGGTGTCCACGAGAAATTCCACAGAAAATGAGTTTTTAGATGTTCACTCACACAGCCACTATTTTGAGACTGATTATATGCAGAAAAATAAATTAAAACAGAAACTTTAGTTTCTAATAGACCCCTTGGTAGAAACTTACAATAATTTCATATCAAAGCATACAATATGCCTTTTATTTGTGTTGTATCGTAGAGGAAAATATTTTCTCCTTACACACACCCCTAAAGTCAATATTTTGTATGTTTAAAGTATATACAATACTGAGTATATAAAGTAGACTATATTTTAATTTTACAAAGTGCCAACCACCAAGGGGTTGTTGATGTTTTTAAAAAGCAATGAATTTAACCTGATAAGTGTGTGACTATGGATTTCTGTCTGGTGTGCAACTCAAAAGCCTTATTTGCTTCGGTGTAGCATTTTTTCAGAGGACTGCCATGCTGTGCTGCCGCACGCTCAGGTGTGGTGGCCCTTCTGGAAGCAGCACCGGCTCTCGGGGACACAGTCTGAAGGTGGCTTGTGCTCTAAGTGCTGTCAGGTCTTCATGACAGCAAGTGGGTGGCGTGAGGCTAGCACTGCGCCTCACCAGTGGCCATGGCTGAGTCCGGAGAGGTGGGCTGTGAGACTGGGGGGCCAAGACAGGAGACAGTGTTCCACCGAGACCTGTGTGACTCCAGAGGAAATTTCTTCTCTGGATTGGCTACAAAGCAGGTTACTCATCAACCACGACCCGAATCCTTCCATTGAACAAGAATGCTTTGTTCGTGGTTTACGAGCCTTGCCTGCCTAGCCCCTTGTCTAGCCCATCCAGCCACAGGTGCCCCACCGTTTCCCAGTGTATACGTATTCATTAAGTCCCGGAGTTCCGGCTGACTCCTAGCTGCTGATCCCTGGGAACGCTGACCATCCCACTGCCCTGCCACTTGTCTCTTGTTCCTTCTCTTTGCCATGTGCCATAACAAGACATTTGGGAGCTCACTGTGGGGGGCTTCCTAATAATTTTTAACATTTTTCTTTTTATTTACTTATTTTTTGATATTATTGTCTAAAGAGAATAAAAAATAGTGAAAAGAAACAAGAGAGAGAGAGATGATATGGAACATCACCAAACAGAACAAAAGCAATTCAACAGTGGTTGCTGTATTGCATAATGTTGTCTTCAAATTAGCTGTTCAGATTACCAGACATAAGCAGGAAAAATTGGTTTTAAAAAAGTTATAAGAAATTAAAAGGGCAAGGAAGAAAAGAAATTAAGCATCCATTGCTCTCTTCTGCAGACCAACAGAAATTAGAAGTACAATTCTCCAAGGCATACCACACGTATACATACATATGTATCTCCCCCCTCCTCCCACTCTTTTTTCTCATCCCAGTTCATCTTTCCCTTTGAATAGATTCTTTTCCTTTCAGAGTGTCTACTCTACTTATCAGATTTTATTTGCTCTTTCTGGTTTTTACACTAGTGAGACAATACGATGTTTGCACATGAGGGTTTGACTTATTTCAGTTTTGAGTGTGGTCTCCAGTTGCATCCATTTATCTATAAAAGCTTTGAGTTTTTATTTTTTATAGCTGAGTAATATTCCATTGTATAAAAATAGCATGTCTTTTGTTTTTATTTTTTAAAATAATTTTATTGAGAAACAAATAGCAATGAGACAGTTTCAAAAGCGATTATTAGCACAGTTTCAATAATTAATACATTGCATATTGTCTTAGTGTTTATTCATGCAGACATGATATCCTGTCCATAGACACTATTAGAATGAATCTCTCTATTCATTGAATTAAGAGAATGCAGCTGTGTATCTCGCTTCAGCACGTCTTTTATATCCATTCCTCAGTTGATGAGCATTTGTGTTGTTTCCAAGATTTGGCTATGACAAATAGTGCTGCTATAAACATGGGTGCACATGTAACCCTGTGGTACAGTGTTTTCACTTCATTTAGAAAAATACCCAGAAGGAGAATAGCTGGGTGGGATGGGACTTCCAATCCTAGCTTTTGGAGGAATCTCCACACTGATTTGCACAATGGTTGTCCCAGTCCGCATTCCCATCAACTGCGGAGAAGGGTTCCTTTTTCCCCACAGCCACGCTAGTGTCGTTATCGGCTGACTCCTTAATGATAGTCGTTCTTTCTGGGGTGAGATAGAATTTCAATGTTGCCTTAATTTGCATTTCTCAAATGAGCAGTGATGTCAAATATTTCTTCATATATTTATTTGCCATCTGTATTTCTTTATCTGAGAAGTGTATATTCATCTCAGGGGCCCTTTTTTAAAAATTGTATTTTTAAGAGAGTACAAAATAGTACTAAAATAGAAAAATTACAAATAATACAGAATTTCACTAAACAGAATAATATGAATTTCACAGTATTTGCTGTATTGTATACTGTTGTCTTCAGATTAGTTGTTCATGTTACCAGATATATGTATGCAAAATTGGAAGAAGAAAGAAAGAAATATATAAGAAATTAAGAAGAGAAAAAGAATAAAGAATTGAAAAAGGAGGGCCAGCCAAATAGCTCAGTGGATTAAAGTGTCTGCAAGCAGGCGCAGGGTCTGGGGGTTTGAGCCCCACATCTGCTGTGCTGGCCCTGCCCCGGGGGCACGCTGAGATAGTTATTTGGACTGGGCATGGTGGCGTGCACGTGTAATCCCAGCCCTTGGGAGGTGGTAAACAGGAGAATCACTGGGGTCCTATCTAGTGGTGAGGCCCTGAACACCCTGTAGACCCTTCCTTAAAATACAGAAAGAAAAAAAGAATCGAAAGAGGAGATAAAACAAATTAAGCATCAACCGCTCCTTTCTTTAGTCCAGTGGAACCCACAGCACAGTTGTACTGACCATTCTTCTTATATACATAAACACATCTCTTTTCCCCACTCCATCTCCTGTCCTCCTCACCTCAGTAATTCCTTCTTTTTGAAGAGGTTCGTTATCTTTTCCCAGTATCTATTGTACCCTTCAGATTTTATTTTCTCTTTTAGGTTCTCACACTAAGGAGACAATGACATGTTTGCACAAGTAGGTCTGATTTATTTCACTGAAGAGCATGGTCTCTAGTTGTATCCACTTACAGATAAAAGCCATGTTTGGATTGGGTTATTAAATATTGGGTACCTGATTTTTAAAAATTCTTTATATGTTCTAGATGTAAGTTCTTATTGGAAGGACAGTGGGCTATAATTTTTTCCCAATTCATGAGTTTTCTTTTTACTCTGTCGGTGATTTCTTTTGACACACATATACTTTTTAGAAAGACAAGATCCCAATTGTTGATTCTTTGAAGTATTTCCCATGCATTATTTTTTTTGTGCATGAACTCTATGCCTTCATGAAATCTACCTACTTTCTCCTCCAAAAAACTTAGTGTTTCAGTTTTAATATTTAATTGTTTGATCCATTTTTACTGTAACTTCATGCATGATGACAGACATAGGGCTGATTTTAGCCTTCAGTATGTGGAAAGGCAGTTTTTCCAGCATCGTTTATTAAAGAGACTATCTTTCTTCCAGTGAATATGTTTAGCCCTTTTGTCAAAGATAAGATGGCTGAATGTGTTTGGAGTTGTGTCTGCATCTTCTAATCTGTTCCATTGATCCTCGGTTCTGTTTTTTGCCCCAGTACCATGCTGACTTTTATCACTGTAGCTTTGTAGTATAATCTCAAGTCAGGAATTGTAATGTCTCCTGCCTTACCTTTGTTGTCCAGGCTTGTTTTGCTATTCTAGGTCCTTCTGGTTCCAGATGAATGAAGTATGTTTTCTCTAGATCTTTGAGGTATACTAATGGTATGTGAATTGAAATTGAATTGTATCTGTATAGGAATTTTGGGAGTATAGACATTTTCACAATGTGGGCTCTTCCTACCCATGAGCAAGGAATGGCTTTCCATTTTCTGAAATCTTCTTCAGTCTCTTTTTTTCAGCATACTATATTTTAACTGTATAAATCTTTTGTTTACATTGTGAGATTGATTTGTAAGTATTTCATTTGGTTTTTGGATGTTATTGTGAAAGGTGTGGTTTTCCTAATTTCTCTCTCAGTGCAGTCAATGTTTGTGTACAGAGATGCTATTGAGTTTTGAGTGTTAACATTGTATCTGCTATGCTACTAAATTTTATTAAATCTGTAAGGCTATTGGTGGAGTTGTTGGAGTCTTTTATGTAGAGTATCATGTCATCTGCAAATAATGATAATTTCAGTTCTTCCTTTCTAATCATGATTCTTTTTATTTCTCTTTCTCTTATCTAATTGCTCTGGCTAATATGCCCAGAACTACACTGAATAAGGTGGTGATAATAGGCCTCCTTGTCTTATTTCTGATTTTAAAGCGAAGGCTTTCAATTTTTGTCCATGTAGTATGATGTTGGCTGTTGGTTTGTCATAGATGGCTTTTATCAGATGAAGTAAAGACCATCTATGCTGTTTTGCCATTTGTCCATTTCTATCATGAATGAGTTTGTCAAAAGCTTCTTCTGCCTCTATTGAGATAATCATGTGATTTTTGTATTTGGCTCTGTTGATTTGGTGTGTTGCATTTATGGTTTTGCATGTATTGAACCATCCCTGGATTCCTGGGATGAATCCCACTTGGTCGTGATGCATAATGTTTTTGATGATTTGTTGCATTCTGTTTGCTGGTATTTTATTGATGATTTTTGCATCTATGTTCATTAGGGAGATTGGCCTGTAGTTGTTGTTTTTTTGGGGGGGGGCGTTTTTCTTTTGTTCTGGTATCAGAGTAATATTTGCCTCCATAAATGAGTTAAGGAGAATCACTTCCCTTTCAATTTCACTGAAGAGTTTGAGCAGTGTTAGCATTAAATCTTTAGATTTTTTGTAGAGTTCAGCTGTGAACACATCAGGACCTGGGTTTTTCTTTGTTGATAAGATTTTAATTAAATTTTCAATTTCATGACTGATCCTGGGTTATTCAGAATTTTTATATCTTCTTTATTCAGCTTTCATAGTTCATATGTGTCTAGGAATCTGTCCTTTATTCTGTGTTTTCCATCCTGTGAGAGTAAAGATTTTTGAAGTAGGTATTGATGATCTTCTGAAATTCTATGGGGTCTGTAGGGATTTCACTCTTTGTATTCCTTATTGCATAAATTTGAATTTTTATTTCCATTTTTTGACAAGATTGGATAGAGGTTTATTAATTTTATTTATTTTTTCAACAACCAACTCTCTGAATCTCTAGTTCTTTGTATTGTTTTCTTCATCTCCATTGCATTATTTTCTGCTCTGATGTTTATAATTGTCTGTCTTTTTGGACTTCGGGCTTGACTTACTCTTTTTTTTTAGAAGCTTGAGGTGTAGCATAGGATTATTTATTTAGGTTCATTTTGTTTTCCTGATATGAGAATTTACTGCTATAATTTTTCCTCTTAAGACATCTTTCATTGCATCCCACGGGTACTGGTAAGTTGTATCTGAATTTTTTTATTGTAAGTATTGTTTAATTTCATTTTAAATTTCATCTGTGACCCATCAATTGTTCAGGGGGGTATTATTTCATTTCTGTGATTGTGTAGCTTTTGCTATTTCATTTTTTTCTTTTCTTTCTTTCTTTTTTTCCCTGCAGGTGTCTGCAGCTCGGACTTATAGTGATCTTCCTGTTTTCTGCCTTCTTAGTGCTGGAATTACAGGCATGTGCCACCACGCCCGGACTACATCACCATCTCAGTGTACCTGGGGGCTTGGCTGGCACAGCATGCGGTACCAGGGATCGAACCCCGGCCCTTGTGCTTGCCTAAGCAAGTGCTTAGTTCACTGAGCTATTTCACTGGCCCTGTTTTGCTCTTTCTTTTGTCAATAATTACCAGTTTCATTGCACTATGATCTGATAATGTGCATGGTGTAATTTCAGTTCCTTTGCCTTTACTTACACAGTTCTGTGTGCTAGTGTATAGTTTATTTTGTAAAACATCCCATTGCAGCCGAGAAGAATATGTATTCCGACTTTTTTTTTTTTTTTTTGGTGGAACACTCTGTGAAGTTCTACTAAGTCTATTTTTCCATAAGTTTGGTTTTTTTTTTTTTTTTCTGATTTCTTGCCTACTTGATCTATCTCTTTGGGCCAATAGGGTGTCAAAGTGCCCCATTACAATTGTGTTATTGCTTCTTTAATTTTCCATGTCTGTTAAAATTTGTCTTATATAGTTGGCTGCTCCTACATTGAGTCCATGTATTTTAGGACTATTATCTTTCCTCTTGCAATTTTCCTCTAACAAGTATGTAGTGACCTTCTTTCTCACTTTTAATCACTCCTAGATTGAAGTTAACTTTGTCAGCAACCAGAATAGCTACTCTGCCTTTTTTTCTGGGTTGTTGTCACATGAAGTATTGTTTTCCATCTTTTGACTTTCCTTCTATGAATTTTGTTTTGAGTTAAATGTGTTTCTTGTATGCAGCATATTGTTGAATTTTGTTTCTTAACCCACTCTGCCGATCTGGTTCTTTTGATTGGTGAATTGAGGCCATTCACACTGAGGGTGAAAGCTGACATGTATTGGCTTGTCTTTATTTTCCTGCTGTGTGTTCTCTATTTTTGTGCTCACTCTGCTTGGCAGTTCCTTTTTGTTGTTGTTCTTGAAATTGTGGCCTGTTTTGTTTCCTCCTAGAATATCTTTCAGCACTCTTTGTGGGGTTGGTTTGGAGGTCATGAATTTCTTCACCTATTCTTTGTCATGGAAGTGTCTTATCTCTTCATTAAGTTTGATAGATAGTTTTTCAGGATATGTCAATCTAGGTTGAAAGTTGTTTTCTTTCAGGACTTGACATACTGCACTTCAAGCTCTTCTGGATTTGGTGGTCTGTGTTGAGAAATCCACCATGATACCGATAGGCTTGCCACTATGTGATCTGTTTCTTTTTTCTAACAGCTTTTAATATTCTGTTCTTTTACTGAATATCTGGGATCTTGATCATTATGTGTCTGGGTGTAGGTTTATTTTGATTATGGCTAATTGGTGTTCTAAATGCCTCACTTAACTGTAGATCATGTTATTTTCTCATGCTTGGGCAATTTTCTGCTGCTACTTCTGTAAATAGCCTTTTTATGTCATTTGAGTTGACTCCTGTTGTTCATTGACTCCTATAAGTCTTATACTGTTTTACGTTGCATCATTTTGCTGAGTTGTTATTTCCTGGTCCCTTGTTATTTTTAAGAGCTCTTTCCTTTTGCTTTCACTAATTGCATCACTGTTTTTAAGGTCTGAAAGTCTATCTTCAGTTTTGTTCAAGCAGTTTTTCCAGCCTTCAGTGGAGTTTTTCATTTCCTAGATATCTGTTTGAATCTGTTTCATGAAATCTGATTATTTCCTGCATTCTTCATTCAATGTTTCCATCATTTTTCTATTCTACTATATTTTCTATTTATGTCTTCTTTAGATATGCTGAGAATTCTTTCATAGTTGTCATTTCTTTTTTTATCTGACAGATTGTTTCAGATTTGATCTCTTCCATAGCACGATGCATTTGTCTCTTTGCTTCAGTTACTATCATTTCAGACATTTCAGGTGTGTGACTTCCAAGTTCTTCTATGTCTTTGTCTCCTGAACTTGTTTTATGTGGGTTGGAGGTCTGAGATTGCCCTTTTCGCCTTTCTTTTGACACCTGGAGCCGGCAGCAATGGGTGAGAGGCAGAACATGGGTCAGCAAAGCTCCCAGGACAGCGTTAGGGGGTGGCCGGTCTCACCAAAGCTTCTACTGTACGAGGTGCAGAGTGGCTTCTACCATAGTCAACACTATTTTTTAAAGAGAAACACATCATGGGGACAAAATAACAGGCTTCTTCTTAAACAAAAGTAGTCTTTTGAAACCAACAACTTATTCTCATTTTCCTCCTGCTCAAATTAATATTGTAACTTCTATGCTTTTTAGAATTAAAGGCACTGAAAAAAGCCTTCTTTTGATTAATAACTGCTCTAATTCTGTAGTGGATTGAAATGGATTGTGTATTTTCTATTAAATGAACACATATTGTACCTTTGCAAGGAACTGTTGCTATGAGCTGATGGTTGCTTAACTGATATGGATAATGTCCTAGTACCATTCACTTATCTTCTACTCTGTTCTTCTTAAGAGAATAAAAAATAACATGTAAGTGTGGCAGGGTCATAGCTGAGCAAAGCTGCCATATCACGGTGACCCAAAGCAGAAAATGATGGGGAGCCAGGAGAGAGCTGACCCCTCCAGGCCACACCCGGTGACCAGCTGCTTCCAACCAGGTTCCATCTCCTAACAGCATGTTTAGCTATGGCTTAGTCTCTGTCTAAGCCACAGGCGAGGCCTATACCACTTTGAACCAATCGCCTTGCCCAAGGTTCACTTATGGGAGCCTGAGATGTTTAGTGGACAGTCTCAGTATAAAACTGGTATCAGATAAAAATATAGTATGGTGCTTCTGCGGCTTATCTATGGAACTAGTTGAAAATCTAGAGCATGTGGATGGTTGGCCGTGTCATCACTGCAAGCATTTTTTATTCATCACTTTGATTTAAATGTAAGATAGAGACTTTCATAGGGTCCTAGAGTTTTCAAGCTAAAAAGAACTTTAGGAGCAATTCCCTAAACTTTTCATCTTATTTGGCAGTATATCTTAGAAAATAGTAGGGCGTACTGTGAGGCTATAAAGCAGGACAGGAGCAGCAGAAACCCAGCGCACACCTTGTGGCTTCATAGCTGTGTGATGTAGATGGAGTGACAAATGGTATTGCTGCGTCAGTGACATAACTTGAGTATGTCTCTCAGAATCTGTATGTTGGAACTTACTTGCCTCTGTAGTGGCACGCAGCACTACGTAATAGGTGGGCATTGAGGAAGTGATCAGGCCAGTGTTTTGATGGATGGCTTTTGGGTTTTCAACATAACTGAAAGATACAGTTTCTCATCTCTCTTTCGCTGTGTAAGGACCTTGAACTGCTCCTGGCTTTGCCCTCTTTCCTTCTTCCATGCAGGATTGCTGTGTTGGCTCCATTCTAGAGGAACACACCTTCACCAACCATAGGACCCGAAAGCACCTTGAGCTGGGGCTTCCCCAAAGCAGGAGAAATGAATTCTGCTGCTAATAAGTGACCTGGCTTTGGGATTTTGTTATAACAGCATAGAGTCACTATGCTGTCCATAAGATTTCCAGAGCTTATTTAAATTGTAACTCAGTTTGTTTTTATTTTATATTTTGGTGGTACCAGGGATTGGACTCAATACCTCGAGCTTGCCAGGCAAGCACTTACTCCACTGAGCTATCTCCCCAGCCCCTGTAACTGAGTTTGTACTATTCAACCTACATATCTTATTTTCCCTGTCTGCCAATGTGTGCAAGTATCATTCTGCCATTTCTGTGAATTCAATTTTTCACATTTCACTGAGATGAGTATTTGTCTTCTGCAAGTTTATTCTGCTCTGTACAACACTCTTCAGGTTCATCCAAGTTGTTGCAAATGTCAGGACTTCCTAATTTTGTATGACTGGATATCCCATTACATAAGTAAATGTTATATGCATTTATTATATTTAATTTTATAACGAGGGAATAAAAGTAACATTGTCTAATGTTACATCTTTTCCAATTATCCGTGGACAGACATCTGATTTGTTTCCATGTTTTGTCTACTGAGAATAATGTAATGAACACAAAATTCACATATATCTTTAATATCTTTCTATTGTTTCTTTCAGATATATGCCCAAGAGTGGGGCTGCTGGCTCACATGGTAATTCTATTGTTTAGCAGTATGTGGAACCTCCACATTGTGTTTCATATTTGCTGAAGCAATTAACAGCCTCATCGACGCGTGGTTGTAGCCCTATCCTGTTCCGGTGGTCGTGGTGCCTAATTACTGCAGCTTTGTAATTTACTTGGGAAACCACAAGGTAGTATTCTGCCAGACCTTTTGTTTGGGCTCAGATTGATTTCAATATTAAAGGTCTTGCTTTTTTTCCATTTGGTTAATAGGATTGTTTTCACCTGTTTCTGTGAGCTCCTCTGTCATCAGCTCAGAGGCTGCAGCAGGTTTTGCTTATGTTCAAGTACTACATTATTTACCTAAAATGGCCCCAAAGCACCATAGCAGTGCAATATAGACATCAGAGTTAGTTCTATTTGCAGACGCATGCACCTCTAGGGGGTCTCGGCACGTATCCTCCATGGATAACAGGACCACTGTACTCCGAAAGCTGACAAATAAAGTGAAGGAATAAAACTTGTATTCCACCTTTCTTAAAAAGTTTATTCTTATAAACTCCCACAGGGTAATCAACAGTTATTGAGGAAAAGTTTTTCTCCAAAAAGTTTCAACCAATTAGAAAGCCTTTTAAGATCACAGAAGTGGATGCTTGTACTGCAGCCGAGACGCTAGGGAAGCACGCGCCTCTTGGTAGAAATGCACAGAACATCTGAGATGTATCTTTATTTTTTATTTTACTGCTGAGGGTTAAATAAAAGACCTTAACAGAGACTTACATGCCCAGCTCCATTTAAAAAGTTTTAAATTTTAAGAGAGTCTTGCTATGTTGCTAAAATGACCCGACTAGGATGAAACTTGCAACTCTCCTGCCTCAGCCTCCCAGAATGCTGGTGTGCACCACGATTTCTGGCCTGATAAACTGTTATCAGTAACACTTTAAAAAATAAATGAAATGAAGATTTTAGACCTAAATTTCACAGGGAATAAGAGGGACAAAGGACAATATGAAAGAATAGCACAAGAATGCATTATCAATAGCCATATTAGGAAGAACTACAGGATCAAGAGGCTGGTTCATTGAACAAATATGGTGGACTTAGCAAAATCTGGAAGGGTGAAGATATGGATTAATGATACTTAAGAACCATATCCTTTAGTTAGGCTGTGTAGACTTTTTGAGATGCTAAATTAAACAATTTATAGAAAGTCAGGATAACTACTAGAAAACCTTGAATTTATTAGTGGCTGATATTAAGGCATCATGGCTAATTTTTAGAAGTGGGATAATGGCATCAGTTTTTAAAGAGTCCTTATCTTTTAGGGACTTGGGCCAAAACGTGCATGCATGGCATGACACGATGCTTAACAGTTTCCTCTAAATGAATCCAGGATTGGGAGAATGGAAAGGCTCTGCCTGCAGCGTGGTGGGCCTTGGGCAGAGCTGTCGTGGAGTTTGGGCGACAGATGCCCAGGTTGGCATTTTGCTGCTTCCCCACTCCTTATATGAGTTTAAAATAGCTAGATCAGTGTGCTGTGCTCTGATTATCATGCTGTACAGCATGTAGTACAGTATAAGTCATTATAACCGTTATATTAAAATTTTTAACTAAACCGTAGGAAATGGTTATAGTTAAAAATAGTCTGTTTCCTAATTTTTGTTCTAAGATTTATACTGTATCTTTGACTTACAATTTATTTAAAAGACATTG